>OX578153.1:118873993-119066493 GCA_951213105.1 Amaurobius ferox | reverse complement strand
CGGAAACATCAGTAGCAGTACATGCCGATATTTCAATTGATCAACTAATTAATGGATCGAGATTAGTGTTTCCATTGATTTAAAGCGCTTGGGGGGGCGGAACAGAGTGTGACGCGTTCAGCCCGAAGCATTATAAATCCATTCCGCCACACACACATTGTTTAAGAAAATGCAACATGACCACAGCCGCCATTTTTTTTCGACGGAGTCGTGTAAAAACGCACTTATAAACATGCGGTAGTCAGTGGATGAAACTAACGTGAAACTAACGGGAAAAGAGAAACGGGATCTGCTTTGATTAAAAAATTTCGGATTATTACAATATCATGCACGATTTGACCACGTTTGACGAAAAACTGTATCAACAACAAACAATAAGCAACACGTCCTTATTGAACGACGCACAGTGTGCGAATGAAGAGTTTCAGAGAGCTCCAGCCGATTCCAGCGCCCCTTGTAGCAAATAGATCCCTACCTCTTTGATCCTGGTACACCATTCCGCCCTGGTCTCCCCTACAATGTAGAGTTGATTTTGAGAAAATGCACTTTAGTAATTTAACCTGTAACTTATTCGAAATATCCTTGTCAAAAATCAAGTTCCCAGCTTGAACGGTTATGCAAATACAGTGATCATTTCGCTCGGTAATCGCATCTCCTTCATACCCTCGTAGTTAATATACTCCGATAATAATCTATGAAACACTCCTCCTTCGTGGTTTTATATGACTCTTTAAAAACATTTATATGACTCTTTAAAAACATTTAAAAACAAACACAGCTCGGACGGTTGGGGGAGATACGGGGATCATGGCACTCGGTTATCTCATCCCATTAGAAACGTCTTGCGGAAATATAGCTTTTTAGTGTTTATCAATGACAGAGTTTTTTTTTTTTTTTTTTTTTTTCAAATATCTAGATTCTTACCTCAAGGAGTTGATAAGATATGATGACCATTGCGCTTCTCAACTTACCCTACCATCCATCACCCCTTAAGATGGCGGAAATATGCCTTCCCACTCATTACCCATGAGAAATATTTCTCTAAAATTCAAAGTTCTTACCTCAAGCAATTATGAAACTCTCGGTCATAAGCATTTTATGAAATTTTCCCTTTTATAGATTAGATTCTGGCTCAGCCGGATTATCGTTTATCATGTTCACCCCGGTTCTTCCGGATAAACGGAATTGTATAACAGTATTTCACAACATCTCACAACGATTGTGCATGTATTCTGTTCTTTTTCAGCATCCTTGTGACCGATTTCTTAGAAGAAGCCCGCAAAGACTACCAGAAGAAACCCTGGGATCTGGAGTACGAGCAACTTCCCTTCGATTATCCCCTCTGCATCAGCTTCACTTCCGGCACCACAGGGTTACCGAAGGGGCTCATTCATTCCACGGGGGTATACATCGAATTTCTAGCAGCATACTAAGCATTAGATCGCAGACCACGCGTTGAGAAACCATGTATGCAAAGTTAATAAGAAAGTTCTCCAGTACACCAATAACTTTGGATGGAAAGGTTTACTTTAGGTCTATCAATAACGAAGTAACCATTCCGGATCGAATAACAGCTACTGTAGCGCTAATAGCGAAGAATTTATAAAAATGGGATAATGCAATTTGGCAGCAAAGCGAAAACGACAAAAAGCCGATCACAAATCTGTAGAACAGTTTCTAATGAGTAGAAATGGACACTAGCAACGAACGAAACGAGTACATGGGAAGCCGTAAATGCCACTCAAAAAGCCGCATTATCAGGGACTGTAACCCGGTGACACCTGAAATGCTTCTTCTTCGGCCCAGATCTTCCGACCTACCAGAAAGGTATAAGTTATCTTTTTTGGTAAAGATTCAGCTTCAGATTTTTTAATGGTGGCCACTGACCACTAAGAACAACATTTTTAGTGGCCAACCAAAAAAGTTAGTGGCCAAAAATTTTTTAACAACGACAGGTGTCTAAAATCAAATTTATATTAATATATTATACACCTGGCTGTTGATGTATATTCATGAATGGAAAATACTTAAAATTATAGAGTTATATACTTTTATATTATGTTTTGTGGACAGTAGGCTAATGACACCCTATTTAGAGAAAAGGTAATAACACAAAAAAAAAAGCAATAAATTCAAATTACGAAATTTGATTTAAATTCATTCAAGTTGTTTTATGGCTAGAAAATGAAATTAAATAACAGTTATAAAAACTAGTTTGTTTTTAAAATGAAGGTTGAAGGTAAAAACCAGAAAATGGCTATTTACATTTTTAAAATATTAAAATAAAGTACTTAAAATTTACAGACAACACGAAAATATTAATAATAACAAGATTCGATAGGGTTGCATGGGTGAGAAATACATAAAATATAACAAAATTAAGTGTTATGAATTGATGAATAAAAGGATTTATAGGAGGATTGATGAACAAGAGTCTCGCCCCACCTGCAAGGGGGGTCGCGACAGTCCAGTGGTTAGCGAGCGGGAGTTGCACTCGGACGGCTCGGGTTCGATTCCCCCCACTGCCAAAAACAGCGTCCGTGTTCACGCGGAGTACGATCAAAGTATGCTGTACTATTCTTTCTCAAATTCAAATATGCATGGTTGCTGACGGAGAGAATTTTGAACAGTCTGTACATTAGATTCCTGTGTTGTTTATTTGAGAAATCCCGAACAGCCATTCGGCCATAACACTATTGTGTCCAATAAACACCTTCTTTAATAACTTTATTGTCGTTTCCTATTCATTAAACAATACTCTACTTCTTTGTAATTGACATTTTTGTCTATATCGCTTTGTTGCCGAGTTCTTTATCCTAACTTCTTAAACTATCCGCTAGGGGGTTTTGCAATCCCTGTTATTAGATCAAGCATGTGTGGTCACTTTAACGTAGATAAAACTAACGTGTACACTCATGGACATTTCCTTGCAAAGTTATTAGAGTGTTTAAGGGAACCCTATGTATAAAAATGAAATTCTGTTTATTCTGTATCCAAATCCACTGTTGTCATATTTTTAAAAAAAAATCAAATTTCCTATGGTTATTAGCTGCTTCAATGTTGCTTGTTTCCTATTCATGTTTCGAGTTTCTAGGACCAGGTGTTGTCGAGAAATTAATAATTAAATCTTCCATAGAAATAACATTGAGTATATGATTTTTTTTTTTTTCGCAATTTTATTTGAAGAAATATATCATGTTAAATAAGTCAAAAAGCACTTTGTGCAAAAGATAATAAAAACTTGAACAATGTATTTAAGCATAAATAAAATAAAAATGCAGCATACAGCTGTTTCGGGGATCCGCCGAATCATCTTTGTCAGTGCTAGGGAACCAACAAATCCGAAGTCAAAAAGATTAAACAGAAATTGAAGACAAGGGGTGTTCGAGAGGTTTGGGCCCATTTCGTATTTTTGACTTTGGGTTCGTTGGTTCTGTAGCTCTGATGAAGGAGATGGAGCGGATCCTCGAAACAGCTGTATGCTTTATTTGGGTCTGAATACGTAGCTTAAATGTCCTTTATATCATGTTGCCTCCGAACGGAATTAAATTGCATGCATTTCTACAACCAGCGATTTTCATCCAATGTATCCGATTTAAATAATAAAGAAATTGACATAAAAAAGAAATTTTAAACCTAATTAACTGAAGTGTGGCTCTACTAGAATGTCTCATGCCAGAATCCGTTTTTAAGCAGCTTCCGACTCTTTTTTTTTTTTTTTTTTTTTTAATTTGACAAGGAAAAAAAATTGAAAAATCTGCAAGCCATTCTTCATTTTAAAGTTCTTGAATAAAAAAACTTTTTTCGATTGATATTAAGTTTGATAATGTACCTTACCCCTCTGAGGGGGCTAATGGGGTAACTTACTACCCTCCCCGGAGGGGTGTAAATAACATCACGAGCACAAACATTGTATCGCGGCTATTTTTCACTCTAATGATGAAAACCATAAAACCTTGTGATCATTAAACCATAAATAAACCCTTTTATGTATGATTATGTGCGATTTTGTTCTATGCTGCAATGTTAAGAAATATAAACTTTCAAATCTATTTCGAAGTTTTCGCTCAAATTGAAAAAAAAAAAAACTATCTATTTCTACATTTTGCTTTGACAAAACAGAACATGAAGTTTTCTGAAAATTAATATGTGTGGCAGCTATTGTGCACTCCAGAAATCGATTGCAAACAGACAGACGGACGGACATCACTGCAAAATGGTCAAAACGTGTTCAGGAGATCCTTAAACATATATTAGCATCAAAATCTCGAGATCAAAAACTTTCATGAAAACAATACTCTCTCCAAAGCTATACGTATGAGAAAGTAAAAACGTAAACAATTTATAATTGTTTTGTCAGGAACAAGATACTATTTATGAATATACAAAAATGATTTCGATCTTTTAATATTTTGAATGTTTTATTTTTTCAAAAATATTTTTCAAATTCGATTTAATTTTTTAGTTGTTTTATGTAGAAGCACGATTTAAAACATTTTTCATACAAATGGGTTCCTTAGCGATCCAAAATATTATCACAGACTTTCCATCCTGACGTCATCGGGAAGACCGAAGAACGTTTTTCTAACGATCTTTGAACCGAATCCCTCGCACAATTTCTTCGAATTTATTTATTTATTTTCAATTGCATTGAAATATGCGTGATTTAGTTTTTATTTTCTTATTTCGCCGCAACTCAAAAAGTAAAATTGGAGCACAATTTCATAGTTTGCCGAAAATAAGGATATATACAACTTCGCATTATAACAAAAAATAACTTTTTTTAATTAGTCTATTTTTTTATCTTTTCTGTTCATTTTCAACCGAATGCATAGAAATCTTAAATTTACGATCCCATTCTTTCTCCAGTTTGCTGGGCATTGTTATGGGCAGAAATGGAACTTTGCATGCGTGGCCAATAGTTGAGCACCATTACACATGCGTCGAAACTAAAGGATTTGGATTGAAACGAAGAGGGGAATGATTTTGGTTCAAAACAAGTGATTTTAAATTAAATGGTGTTATCCGTATCTGTATTATTAATTATTCATTTCATTATTGTTATGTAAGGCCCGGGCAATTCATTCTAGTGGAGGAGATTTAAACAACAGAATAATCGAGCATGGGCACGAGTGTCCATGCGTAGTAGAATGCGCAGAAACGTAAGAGCAGAAGGGCATTATCTTTATCATAGAGTGTCATGGTGAACGGACGATGATGGCCCATAAAAAACGCAACTAAACCCATTAAACGTCGAAATTTATCTTTGTGATGGATATACGTTATTTAGAATACTTGAAATCTTAAATAGAAATTGTTATTGATTTGCTAAAGTGCACTTTAAGTAATTTTAAGTGAATGTACACTATTACTTATTTCTATCGTAGTCACTCATTAGCGTTCTAAATATGTATACATTTACTAGCAAATTCTGCAATGTATATGCGAGCGGGAAGGAAAAGGTACATAACGATTTTTCTTAAAAAGACTCCCGTATATATTTTAATAAAATTGAATATTTTATTTTCTGGCTAATTAAAAGTATTCAAAAAAAAATTTTTTTTTGATACATCCTACTAAAATGAGAGGTTAAACAATTGCAAGTTTCTTAGCCGTTTCTAATACAGAGATAATGAAAATTTTCCTACTGCTAAGTAAACGAGCATTTTGATATGCATCGAAACGTAAGGGCAAAATATTTCGTGTGACGTCACGTGCCCATGTTTTATTGCTGTTGGTGTGTGGGAAAAGTTCCGTTTTGGCTACATCCAATTTTCATTTTTATTTCAGGCTTTCTTCGCTTCTTTGAAAGATTACGGTCTGCACCAGAACATAACTAGGAAAGATGTTCTTATTAACTTCTCACCAGTGAGTATAAACTTTTATTGTTTAAAAACTTTCCCATCAGACGGCGTTTGATGACAATTAAAATATCCTTATCCCATTCAAAGCCTCTTGGAGAAATATTTTATGATTGAGAATTCAACCAAACTTTGTAGGGGAAAAAAGAACATTCAGGGAATGCAAAAGCGATTTCACAAATCAATATAGTTTTGAAAATCGCCACCAGCAGAAATTTGACGTTGCAGGTCAAAACGTGCAAAACATAGGGAACTTTAAAAACATATATGAAGTTAGGATGACTCTTTAGTAACACCCTAAACAGTTGATAAAAGTACCAACTAGTTTCGGAGGTAAAAAGGAAGTTCAGTTCTTCAGGGAAAATGTACGGAGCAACCGCACCATCATAGGCAAAAAGGCTTCTATCAATAAACAGTTTCATCGCATAAACCAGGAAGGAAATCGTTGCCAAAAGTAAAAAAATAGATAAAATAAAAATGAAAAAAAATTAAGAGGAAGGATAAAGAACAGTAGATAGATTCAAACGCATGAAGTAAAGGGAAACAGAACTTCATATTGAGACAACGCAAAAATATTTTGAGTAAATATTGAAGTGGAGCTAGAGTAACATAAATCCCACAGAATTGTATGCATTTGTATGGGAAAAGGGTAGTATTGAATTAAACAATATTTATTTAAATTGTTAATGTTACAGAAACAAATTATTAGTGAGATGAAAATTAGAATTCAAACAATAAAGAATATTCCCACGTATATTCAATTTATTTTTTACCCTTCAATTTATTTTTGTCTCCTTATATTTTGTACTCTGTTCTATGACCAGAGACAAAAACTTACTACATTTATTCATAATTAGAAAGCTTTAGTTAGAAAACAATCAAAAATGTATATCGTGTTGTGTTAAATCACAATAGCTGGGATTTTACTAATACTAGAGACACAAGTTATATAATTCTCAAAGCATTAATGATGTTTTCATGATACTCATTCATAGAGTTTTATCACCATTTTTCCAGTCTCGTGTTTTAAATTTTAAATACCGATACCTGTTTAAAACTTTAGTCCTAATTTCTAAACAATGAACGATAAGTGATACATTTTTAAACCCAATTTTCAGTTGGTGGGTTTTATTTTTTATTTCTTTTATTGTAAATAGTTAAAAATATATTTGTATTTATTTATTTATTTCGTAAATAGTTAAAAATATGTTATTTTTTATTCTCGAATGTTTTGTGCCCATACCAAGATCATCACCTACCCTTTAAAAATAGCGGCTTCATATATTGATAATTCGAGTTTTTATTCGCAGGACATATATGCTTTACGTACATACTAGCATAATAATCTGACGCGAGTTAATTGGACAACAGGGGCGTAGCCAGAGACGAAATTCAAGAGAGGGATCAACAGAAACACAATTAATCACTAGCATTTATAAACCACAATAAGTACTATTATATGCTTCAATTCATATAAATTATTAACAAATAATTGCATATTTATATTTGCAAGCTAAAAGCTGATTATTAATATCCATATAGCTACTATACATCTATATTAATATATAATAATTACAATTGATTCTAAGTAAACATAGCAATAAAACTGTTAATAATTTGTGGAATTATTCTGAAAGTTAATATTAACTCTTACCTACTTATCAGTTCATTTGGGCTCTATAGTGTATGACTGTAAACCCCACAATGATACAAAAGTATCCTAAATACTATTGTCATAATTTTTAAATCGTTTTAAATTAAATATGTAAATAAATGGATCATGAGTATAATCACACATTTGGCTAAATTAAAAAAAAAATCTTTAAAAGAAAGTAATTTATAAAAAAACCTCAAAGAAATTTTTTTATGCAAAATTTGAAAAGCATTTTATATGAAATTTCATATCACTACTAAAAATTTAATATTTATCGGGGGGGGGGCTGAGTACATCTCTTGGGGGGTGGCTTAGTGTCCTCTTGCCCCTGCCTGGCTCTATCGGAAAAATATCAACAGGAAATGAAAGCTAGGAGGAACTATGTTGGAGCCATTCGTGCTACCTATGAATGAGTTAAAAATGAACTGAGGGAATGAAGTTTTTAGACTTAACTTAAGTTTTATTTTGCAAGATATTTGCTTTCTCCTTAGGTTGGTTGGATATCGTGGAACATGTACGTCAACACCTTACACCTGGGAGTTACCCTCTGCATGTACGAGGGCATTCCCTACAGTGAGTCTCCGACCCGGTTTTGGGACCTGGTGGACACGCTTGGAATTACGTCCTGCTACATATGGAGCAGTACCGCAGAACAAATGGAGAAGGAAGGGTCTCTACCAAGTACGTAGCAATAGGTTTCGTTGCTGGGGAGAATTTGTCGAAATTTTACTCCCAGGGTTTTTTTTTAAAGGTATGTTCCTCGATTTTCGGGGATGTTATGTTCCGAAACTTCGATCATAAAGTCGAATTTCGTTCAAAATAATGAAATTATGATAATAAAAATTTGCATACATTAATTTTTATTCTACTAACTACATGACACTATTACTGGGACTTTATCGATTTATTTTAAAGAATGCAAGCTATGGGATAAAGTAAAAAATAAATAATTCTATCTAAAATGTATTTTTTAATTTACTTTGTGCATATGACACATATGCACAGAATAAATTAAAAGTTACACTCTAGATAAAATTACTTATTTTTTATTACTTTATCTATTTATTTAAATCTTTATCTATTTATTTATTTATTTTTATTACTTTTTTAAACTTTACTTTATCTATTTATTTAAATCGTTATATATCTATTTATTTAATTTTTATTAATTTTTGAGTACTTCATCTATTTATTTAAAAGAATGTAAGCTATAAAATAAAGTCTCAGCAACAACTTGCAAGCTAAAATACAATGCAAAACATTTAGAGATAAAATATCTACAGATAAAATATATATTTTTTTTTGCAATACGTGATTTTTAAAAACGCTATCAGATGAATGAGAAACATCAAGCTTATCAGAAAAGTAGTTGTAACGTTTAAAAAGTTATTAATGGCACAATAACATCCAATATTAGCATCAAAATTCCTTTCAGCAAATAAAATCATAGTCCTAGTTGGGTATTGAGGAACATGAAACCTTGTCTCATTAAAGACAGAGATAGCCATCCATTTTATTATTGAACACACTATTGAAGAAAGAGAACTAAATATAATCCCTTCTGTTCTGTAACCTTTAAACATTAAACACATTTCGAATATAGCAAATAAAGTATAAAAGTAAGAATACGTTTTCTTACAATATAAATACATCAAAAATTTATTTTGAATAATTTCAATATTATTAATATGAATTTTATAAAAAATCTCTGCAGAGTCCACTTTGGCAATAAGAGGTTTCCATTTCGTCCCAATAGCTCAACGGTAGAGAGTTGGCTGGCCAGTTCGAAGATCCAGGGTTCGATTCCCGGTTGGGGTAGCAAGGTTCTTTAGCATCCATATAATATTCAAGCTTTATTCTGATCAAAGCATTCAATAGAACGATATCGGTATCCACATTTATTAAATCATTTTTATATAACCAAGTTTTCTATAAGATTTATTACAAGCATCAGTGATGTGACCCAAAAATGAGGAATCAGAAGTGTAAATAACACCAAGATCAATAATAGAGAAGTTTATAATAAAAAAAATTGCCAATACTGCATATAAGAAAATAAAATGGGTACTTTTCTGTAAAAATTATGCAAGTACAGAGGGTATTCACACATTTTGACTTTCTCCATGAGTTAAATTTAAATAAAAACAAAAACCTGACTGGCATCAAGTCGGAATAGGGTTTAATTATCGTCTGCATCATTAAAAATATTCTTTGCTTTAAAATATCGCTGGAAAATAAACAACGGATCGAAGACTATATTTTTGCGCTTTACGAAGAGAAATACTCTTATTCGATTATTAAGGGGACTCAGTACCCTTCATTTGGCGAAAAATGACGAAAATACCGATTTTCAAATTTTTTGCTTAAAATATACCTTGACATCCCTAGTATATCCTGACAAAGTTTCGTGAAGATCCGAGAACTATAAATATATTTAAAAGGCTTTTGACTGCAACTGTGTCTCTTTAAATACCACGCCTACTTTGTTTTACGTTCTGTTTGCATCGCATCTGCAACTGAATACTCCCTGTTTTACAAAATATTTCTACCAGGAAGAAGATGAAAGTGCTTAATTACAATTTTAATTGATAAAGAAACGTTGTTTACTTTTTATCGATCTGCTTTCGTTAGTTAATATCGTGCATAAACTGTGGAACTCAAAATGCAAACGAAAGCTTACACAGTGCGACGTGAGCAAAATGTCCTAAAGAAACATTTGTACATAAAAAACGTGTAAAACTCTGTGTAATGGAAGCTGTGTGTGAATATAATAAAGGTACACTGCGCTGTATAAAAGAAGCACAGAATGCCTTAGGTGTACCTTTAAGAAAGTGCTCCATGAATCTCGGTGTTGCGCTCGATTTTCGAAAAAAAAAAATGTTTCGACAAAAACGACGAAGTGCAAAATATCAACTTGCACGTAAACTGGTTATAAAAGCAATTTTAAAAAGAGACATATTAGTTAAAAAAAAGGAAGGTGTAACATACAGTGCAGGGTATTTTTAAAAGAAAGTTAAGAAATAATGGTAGTTATGCAGAAATGATATGCATAAGGTTACGAAATATTGTGTGTTTTTATGATATGAATATATTTTCAAATCTTGTATTTCTTTTATAATATAAACATCATCATATTTATAGTTAAGCTATATCCTAATAAAATGAATCAATTGTATTTCATGGTGTAAAAATAATAATGAATTTGGTAAAATCAATTTTTATTTATATTTTTTCTCGATTTTCTTTTCAATGTGTGACAACTAAGGTTTCGGCTAATGGTCACTTGAATAAAATAAATATAGTTAAATTCAAAGAAACAGCTGCAGTTTTAAAGGTAAGTGTATAATAAATAATTTAAAATAACATTTAAAGTAATTTAAAATGGATTTGGAATAATTTTTCAAAGGTAAAACCTTTAAAGTGCTTTTTCTCAGTTCGTGTTTTTTCAGTATATCAATATGTTCAAAATGCTAAAACTTAAATATATATTATTTCTCAATTGACTTGATTTTTTTTCTGGATGTTCATTATAGTGCATTTTATGAAACTAAGGATCGGATTTGCAATAAAATCAAAAGTTTTTTTTAAAAAAATAGATATGTACAAAAAACTCAATTTTTTGTTGAATTTTTACATATGTATCAACATTTTATTTTTTTTCTCCCGAACTAAATAACTTTTTAAAAATCCGATCCTTAAAGTTATAGAAGATACTTCAAAGAACCTTATAAAAAAAAGAATGCAAAAAGTTAAAAATTGTAGGAGAAGATAGGTTTTAAAAATTATTTAAATTTTTTAAAAAAAATTAAATTTTTCAAATTGTATCAGTATAATTGTCTTTTTTCTTGATAAAATAATTTTCCTTAATAAAATCATTTAATAATATGCAAAAAGAGTATTGTAAAGTGCTTAAACAAAAAAAATTGTTCAAAGGGTACCGAGTCCCCTTAAAAAAAATATGTGAAAAGCATTGTTTTAATATTTCTACACGTAAAATAAGTGACATAATTAACAAAAAAGGAAACGTCAAAGTTTACATTTGACTGGGAAAAAGGCAAAACATGCATACCCAACAAAGGTACGTACACCTCTTATTATATCTAAAGTCGCATCTCATGTTTTAAAAGAAAATCCAACCCGCCAAAGAACTATCGCAAAATCTTTATGCATCTCTATAGGAGCTGTAAACAAAATTATAAAATCTGATTTAAAGCTAATCAAAACAAAAAAACATGATGTTCGTCGCCTAACGCTAAAACATGTTTCTCAGCGTAAGACTATATGCAGATTGTTGTATGAAAATTAGTTGGCAGGTGAAAAATGAAAATATGCAGTTACTATTCATGAGACTTGGATATATTTATCTGATTGCAATAGAAAAAGATCGATTTAAAACTGAAAAGGAGGAAAAAAAGACCTAAAATGTTGGTTCAGAGAAAACGAGGAAAGTTTTGCCAAAGGTTTTATGGTTATTGCTGGATTCTCTTGTTATAACGGAAAACTTAAAGACAGTAGAAAAAATCTGATGTGGGCAACACATGACTTTCCTTATACAATGCAATGAATTTACTACTTTTACAGTAAAAAAAAATAGGTTTTACTTATAGTGGATACTTATATTCTTTCCAAGATATTGAATTTTCGACAATGAGTCGTCATTTTCATTGATTTAGAGTCATTTTTATCCATTTGGCGAGATTTTCGTTAATTTGGCAATATTTCAAAAAGTCGCCAAGTTGGTGACATTTCACCAAATAAGTCGCCAAAATCTCACCAAGCGGTATGGACGGAGAAATAAGTTATTCTTTAGCAGGTAAATGACTATTGGCGTTCAAATACAAAAGTATTACTGAAAGTATCTTTTCTCATGAATGGAACGAGCTAGATCCATGATGTCACCAAATTTATCGCATGATATTACATATGAAAAGTGAGCATATTTCACAACAATTAATATATTTTTTTTAATTTATGGAATTTTTTGATAAATTTATTTGAAAAATGGGCAATATCTCAGAACGGTTCGTGCAAGCGTTCTAAAGATTATGTCAATCGTTTTCTAAGGAAAAATCACATAAGAAATGTCCATTTGCATAACTTTATTGAAGGTTTTGATTTTTTGATGATTTTTTCAAAATTTCATTCGAAAATTTAGGGTGGTTCTGAACATTCGATTGTGTTTTAAAGCAATAGGCTTCCAGTATTCACGAATTGTGATTTTTGTACGAAATTTCATTCGAATCGGTCCATTCGTTCGTGAGATATCGTCTCCACAGACTCACTGACACATATACACACATCACTTCAAAAATGTTCGATTCGTGATCAGGGATGCTTGAAACGTGCTCTCCCGTCGAAAACTCGATTTCGAATTTTCGACCTCGTCGCAATACTTTCCTTATGCATTATGTATATAAGGAAAGTAAAAATGTCAAATTTAACTCGGATTACTATCAGAAATATGTTTTAACACCTGTTTTCAAAAAAGACATTCCATCACTTTACCCAAACAATCTTCACTGTGTTAAGTTTCATCAGGATAAGGCTACCAGCCATACCTCTAAATCTAGTGCTATATTTTTTGAAAAAATGAGAAATGAAACCGGAATTGAAGCTATCCAATTTAAATGCATCTCACCTAAGTCTCCCGACCTATGTCCTATGGATCACTGTGCATTTGGACTTTTAGAACAAGCTCTTTATAAGCGGCATCCCAAAACATTGGATGGACTCTGGAAGATTTTGGCGGAGGAGTGGAACAAAATCAACCTTGATATTTAAAGAAAAGCTCTTTTATCTTGGAAATCAAAATATAATATGATAGTTCAACAACAGGGTTATCAGATTGAACATATTAGAAAATAAAATTCTTATCTTTATTTATATATATATATATTTCAAAATTGGGATTTTTTTCAAAGAAAGGAATTTTAGTAACGCCGTTGGAGTAAGATGAAAGTCGCAGTTAACAAGTTCGATCCTTCTTGAGAACTCGAGAACAAAATGCGCGCGTTTTTAATTCCCATGACGTCACATGCGCAGAGACAAGTAAAAAGAATGACCCCCTGTACTTGGAGTCGGCTGAGTAACTTCTCAGATATTGCAATATCATGAAAGTTACACTTACTTAATTGCTCACGACTCGCGCTAAAGAATCGCCCCACGTTCTTTATCATATAGTAGCAGCCTAACTTTAAACAAAAATCTAACTTCATTTTATTGGGTAGTTCAAGAGAAAACGGGGCCAATCCGATTTAGATACAGAAAAAAAAAAAGAACGCCAAAAAGTGCTTTTTCGTGACAACACCTCAGAAAACGCATATAAATTTTCAATTCAGCCAAAAGATGTTTTCTGTACGAAAACAATGCTTCGTTTTAGCAGAGCGAGTAAAAATAATTGCGGTTGAATACCCCCCCCCCTCCCCACACCTCCTTCAAGAATTTAATGCTAATTCTATGTCTCATTATATCAGCTCTATCTGTAGCAGATCCTGATAAATAGATAATTAAAGTAAAGATTTTCTGAAAAACGATACGGGACCCGGCCCCACCTGGGAACACCGCGTGATGTTGGCACATTTCGGGCGCGGTAGCCTGGTGGTTTGAGCGCTGGATTTGCATGCTGACACAACTGCCGCCGTGTTCATGCGAAGTACGATCACGTTAAACATGTGGATCTGTAAGTCCTTCCGAGAGGTTGGTGGTAGGGGAAAGAGGGTACGGTCCCTTTAGATGTCTCCCGCACTAGGTTCCGATTTAAATTGGGTGGCACTTCCCGGCCGTCCAAACAGTTACCTTACACCTTTCTGGTAGGTCGGACGGTCTGGGTCTCAACAACAACAACGGGGCCCGGCCGCTCAAACCCTTGGGTGAGTGGAGCGGTGTGGCTATTCCACACTATATATGGGGCAAAACATTTGCCATGAATAAAGTTTGTTTCTCATCGCATTTGCTACGCAACGATATTTGAATTGCAACAAAATCATCCGAATTTGATTCCGTTATTATTTCTTACTCGAACGAATTATACAGTGTTGCCCGAAATAAGTGGCCACTACGTAAATGCTACAAACACATATAACACCACTCAATTTTTAAATCGCCTGTTTTTAACCAAAATCATTCCCACGCTCCGTTTTATCCATGCGATGCCATGCCAATTATACAACGTGTGTATAATATCCTTCTTTAATAGGCCATAAATAAGCTCCTTTGATAAACCCTAAATAAGTGCGCCACAAATAAATGAATACACTTGAAGTTACAAAAAAGGAAAAAAAAAATTATTTTCTTCGTAAGTAAAATTCAAAAGAATAATTGCTATCTCAGATAGTTTTCATCCGATTGGAGTCAAATTCTCAGAAAACGCTAATGATGATATTAAAATAATTATATATTCAATCCAATAAATTATCTTTTAAATACATGAATTTAGAAAACAGCAATTAAAAGAGCACTCAAAGTTGTTATCTGAGATATCGCTCACAGACCACCTGCGCCATTTTATCTTTTATCGTATGAACAGAATAAAGACTATTTTGAGGTCAACATTTCGGTAGATTTTCGCCCTTTAATGCCCGTAATTTTTAAAATAATTCGAATTTTAAAAAAATCTCGCCGAGGTGCATCGTATGGAAACGAGAGGCACATCTCCGGCAAATTTCATCGCTGTCCGACGTTTCGATTATCCACTACAGACAAACATATTTTATGATGCAAGATATGTCATACTACATGAGTGAAAGTAGATTCTACAATTTTTCACAGCTTTTATTTAATTTTTTTTTTCAGCTGAAGAGCACAGTCTGTCAACGTTGAAACAGATGTTCCCGATGGGCAGCGTCATGAAACCTTGCACTTACGATTTCATCCCTCGTCTCAAACCAGGGATTTTCTTTGGATCTGTGTACGGTAAGAGATCCCTTTCTACTAGGCCCATAAGTATATTTAGGATTCCTACAACGTTTGGGTTATACGTGTTCAAAGAATTTCGTGATGGGTCACGTTAAACACGTGAACGTTTAGTCCCCTAAAGTAGAATAGCAAACATTGTGTTGTGTATCGTCAAAGCATATAATTTTTTTTACACATTATAAAATTTGTAGTTATAAATGTTTTTATTTACTTATTTAAATTAATAAAAAATATTTTAAACACTTTATTTTTAAAAACTTTTTTTAACCTATTCTTAAGCACCCCAATAATTTTGTAAGAAAAGGTCGCTGAGTGTACACATTGGGTCTATCTATAGGAAGGGACCATACTCTATCAAATAAACATGATTGCTGCTACCCCAGTTGAAATTTTAAAAGGTTAGGATAACCAACTCGGCATTAAATCGAAATAGAAGAAAAATGTCAATGACAAAGTGATAGAGCATTGCCTAACGAGTTGGAAACGAACTTAATTATTACAGTAGGCGTTTATTTCTCACAATAGATTTGTTGGCCTATTCCCAAATGCAAAAATAAACAATTTTTACAAGCATAGTAAACTGTTCAAAATGCCCTCCGCTACAGACAATGAGTTGCTGCACATCTAGCAACTTCCTTTCTGGTAGGTCGGACGGTCTGGGTCTCAACAACAACATCTAGCAACTTGCTATTGATAACTTTTATATTGATAATTGTTTTAATCATTGCAAATATCATTGTAGGTATCAATGTAGTATTGAAAGTCATGGTAATCTGTGAGATTTGTATGTATATGTTGTATATATAGTTTTGTATGTATGTTTGCATAAGTAGTTTTGTATATATATATATATATATGTGTGTGTGTGTGTGTTTACCAGGTGATCCAGAAATCCCAAGGCTTTTGAAAACTGAATAATTGGTAAATTATGTACAATAGAAAGATGCGGTTTTCACAGAAATACTTAGAAACGCGTGAGAATTTATTTACCATAATGAAAAAAAAATGTTATAATAGTTACATTTTTGACTGACAGGTGGTGCTATTGAACAATTCCGAAAGTATCTATACCATGTGTTATATAAGCAGATGAGTTCATTGCGCAACATCCAGGCCAAGGATTCCCAGCTTCTTTCGACATTGGCCCTTTTTTCTTCAAGGAAAGCAATGGGAGTACATTTCAAACAGTTTCTGTGACAAGTGAGAGACAGGCTCTTTTAAAGAATAAAGTCATCCCTCACTTACAAGACAGGCAAGCGCTCTATTCCATATATTCATACAGGATGGAGCGCCTCCGCACATCGCTGCTCCTGTCAAGACAATCATGAGGTCGACATTTGGAGAGAACCGTATCCTTAGTCGCTCTTTTCTGCATGAATGACTTCCAAGGTTTCCAGATTTTACACCTTGTGGCTTTGGTTATGGTGCTAATTGAAATCATGGGTGTACAGAGAGATCAGCCTACGTCATTGGCCCAACTAAAAGATGCTATACGATTTTCAGGAATGCCCTTTGAAATGCTTTTCAATGCTGTGCACGGTGTTATTTATCGTCTGACGGCTGTACTTATAAATGATGGGCGTCATAGCGAAAAGTTGTGACATTCAGACACTGATTATTTCTTCTGGATGAACTGTACTATACCATTGCAAAATTATTTCGTGCCACCTGCTCCAACTTTCGCACCAGCGCCAACTGTTGGTCAAAAATGTGACTATTATAAAAAAAAATTTCCATTATAGCAAATAAAATCCCACACGTTTCTAAGCATTTCTGTGAAAATCGCATCTTTCTACTGTACATAGTTTACTAATTATTCAGTTTTCAAAAGTCTTGGAACTTCTGGATCACCCTGTATATATATATATATATATATATATATATATATATATATATATATATATATATATATATATATATATATATATATATATATATATATATATATATATATATATGTATATATATGTATATATATATATATATATATATATATATATATAGTATTTCACAAATATTTCACAAATAGTATTTCACAAATATTTCATATCCATAAACACTTATGTGCAGAACTGTTTCAAATGGAAAAAACGATATATATATAAATATTTCTAAAATTGGTTATTACATATTCAAAATGTCACGAATAATTTTCAAAGATATATATACACACACATATATATATATATATACACACACATATATATATATATATGTGTGTGTGTATATATCTTTGAAAATTATTCGTGACATTTTGAATATGTAATAACCAATTTTAGAAATATTTATATATATATCGTTTTTTCCATTTGAAACAGTTCTGCACATAAGTGTTTATGGATATGAAATATTTGTGAAATACTATCTGTATTTAGTATGGCCAAACATATTGTATATAATGGTTTATCATTTTTAATTTGGCATTAAGTTTTGTTTTCTGGTTTGGACAGATGTTCCTCCACCATAGGCTGTAATTACTGTAAACCTTCGGGAAGGTGCTTATAGGTGGTTAATCTGTTAATCTGTATCTAGCAACCGGTGACGTATAAAAGATATTTATTGCCTTCCATATAAGCTTTTCGTGGATTCATGGTATGGATTCCTACTTATTAAACAATGTTCTACAACACTGTAGTTATTTCCTTGGTCTATATCGTTTTATTGCCGAGTTCGTTATCCTAACTGCTTAAAAACGCCGTTAGTGGTGCCACACTCTCTTTTATTCGATCAAACATGGTCACTTTACTGTAGATAGATCTAACGTCTAACATGGACATTTTCTTACAAAGCTATTGGAGACTTTCCAAGGAATTCTGTATTTTAAATTTTTCTCTCAGGGAACACTTATCTTATAGTCGTATTATATTAAATTTCAAACTTTATTTACATTTACTAACTTTTAGGTATCCCTGTCGTAAAAATTGTTTGGGTCCGCAAAATTTTGTGTTGAAAAATTTAACCTGTTTCTAGCTATGGTGCTTTGGGCTGTCATTAGGATAATGTGATTATCCTTGGGCTGTCATTATGACAATGTGATTATTTTCCGTCTGTAATTGTGATTATATGACCATCTTCTGTTTGTAATCGTGATCATGTGATTATCTTTAGACTGTAATTATGATAATATGATTATTTTCGAGCTGTAATTGATATAATGTGATTATCATTGGGTTATAATTATCATAATGTGTTTATTTCGATAAGCAAGATGAGTCTTTCCCGTTTCAGGTACGACGGAGGTATTCGGCTTGATCTGTGGTCTCAATTCCAACTTGCCCGTTTACAGGGGAGAAATGCAGTGCTTCTCCTTGGGAATGGATGTCCGGTGCCTTGATGATAGAGGTAAAGTCTTCAAAACGCGTAGCTCTAATTTAGATCTGTTTTTAATCAGGGCTTATATCTGAATGACTCTTTCCTTACCGACGGCATACATGTCAATATTACCCACTTCAATATTACCCAAAGTAAGCACGTCAATAGGGCGTTGGTCCACCTCTGGCCTTGATACAAGCTGTTAGCCGACGTGGCATGGATGCATAAAGTTGCCGGATAGTGTTCTGTGAAATGTCGTTCCAAATGGTCTCCAATTGATGAGCTAATTCGTCTACATTCTGCGATGGTCGCAGGCGACGCCCCATCTCAGCCCAGATGTGCTCAAAGACGAGAGATCTGGGGATCTGACTGGCCAAGGAAGTGTGTCGTAAGCACACAGACAATCAATAGAGGCGTGCCGTGTGTGGCCTGGTACGCTAAAAAGTTAGCCCGGGGTGTCGTGAAAGGAATGGCAATACAACGGGTCGTAGAATATCGACAACTTACCGCTGTGCTGTGATGGTGTCACGGAGGACTATCATAGGGGTTCGGCTATCAAACGAAATGGCACCCCAGACCATAAGTCCCCGTGGTCGGGCCGTGTGACAGTAAGAGCAGGATCCTGACGATGTCCGGGCTGTCTCCAGACATGTCTACGCTGGTGTCGGGACTCAGTTCGAAACGGGACTCATCTCTGAAGACCATCCGTTCCCAATCCGAACAATTCCACGTTGATTGAGCCTGGCACCATTGCAATCGCTGTTGACGGCGCATACTAATCAGTGGTAGGCGGCCTAATGGGCGTCACGAGTATAGATTCCGCTCCCGTAGTCTTCTATTAATGGTCCAGGTGGTCACATACGTGTTTGTCATACGTTAGATGGTTGATAACGACGAATCTCGTGCTGTCACAGCTGCTCTGACAATCGCTCTGTCTTTGCTCCAGGCCATCCTCTGCCCACTTGTCTCTGAAATCTGCCATTCCGGATCCATTCCTGCCAACATAGTCTAATTGCTCCATCGCTCCTACTCAAATGCCGAGCGATTTGTCGGTGTGCCCATTCAGCCTCATGCAGTTCGACCGCACGCCCTTTTTCAAACTCCTTCATATGCTCGTAGTGGCTGCGAATTCGCCGGCTAGGCATTGCTACAATCAAGGTACGTAAACGCAATCGAAATACACTGCACGTTTTGTTCCTGAAATCGAGGTTCGCTCCTTATATACACCACCATGGTGCTCAGTTTTAATGCGCTGTAGTTCCGACTATTCTTTTATTGGCTGCGAATTTTTACGTCGATTTTTTTTTTGTCTTAGAGTGTATAATAGGCAGTAGTTATCAAACACCATTTACATTAATTAGAATTATTAAAAGCGTGGGTGAATGTTTACCCAGAGTAGCCAGTAGCGTTTGAAAAATAGGAGTAACAAGATAGCGTCAAGCATAAAATTGGCGTCCATTTTATAGTTATGTTCATAAAGAAATTGCTGTATGTGAAACAATATTCCATTTCCGATCGCTATATGTCGCCATTTTTTCCAACATTTTCAGACAAATCGGATAAATATAGCATTATGTTCTTTGAGTTGAAGAATAGACAGCAAACGATTTTGGTATTTGAAACGTGACTCGATTACCCTATAGTTACTACAATGGAAGCAAAAACTATAAATAAATGCATTGATAAAATAAAAAAAAATATTGTCTGTTAGAACAATAAATTAAAATATCTTTACAATTGGTTGTACAACAATAAGTTTAATTAAGAAAATTTAGGATAATTTATGTAGCGCAGGATGGTTTAGAAACGAATGCTGTCTGTCTAGTCGTTCGCGAGTGATAACTAAAAGAATGTCAGATCAAAAACTGTCGCGATTTGAAAATATGTCGAACAAAATTTCAAGATTTTAGATGTTATTGTCCTCACTTAAAGATGAAGATCCACTTGCATGCAAAGTTTGAAGTTTCTATACTTTCAGAAGTTTTGGCTATGAAACCCATTTTTTTATCAGCAAGTCTCAATCAGCTAGCTGTAATATATAGGTTATATAGTAAAGCATGTAACAAAAATGAATTTTTTTTGTATCTTTTTTCCTTGTAGGCACCGAAATCGTGGGTGAGAGAGGAAACCTGGTGTTGGCCAACCCTTGCCCTGCAATGCTTGTCTCCTTCCTGAACGACAACAACAAAGAAAAAGTGCGCGAGTTGTACCTTAGCCGATTTCCAGGTATGTATCATTATGTACTCCAGTATCACTAAAGGACCACACCGGTCCATCAAGCAATACGACATCTTACACTTTAACTCACACTGTACAGCAGGGTTTTGGTTCAATAGAGTTTTCAGTAGTACCCTTGGCATTATCCCTTAAAACTGTTACATTAGTGTCAGTATTGAACCTGAACGGTGCAAAATTTTATTAAAATTGGCTAATTAAATCATGTCACACAATCTCTCAAATTTAAGAAAACTTTCAAAGTTTTTTCAAAAAATTGAAAATAAAGATTTCTTTAATGCTTAAAAATACTACTTATAAATGTATCATTGCTATGATGTTGACATAAAACTACCCGCTTAAAAATATCGCTTAACATATCCGCTTAAACATAGATTGCTTAAACAAAGTGAAAAATAGCTTTTCTTAATCGCAGTAGAGAGTTCATGTTAACTTAACTCGAATTACGTCATTCTTCATTTTCTCTGTTAGACAATTCTTTTATGGTCGATAGTGAATTGATTCACAGCGTAAACTGCAGAGCTAATAAAGATAAATGAACAAATGTATGTTTAGAAAATTATTTGGATTTTCTTCTTCAATTACAAAAAGTAAGGACCTGGACGCAAAAATATGCGCAGAACTAGGGTCAGTCAAACTGAAAATGACAAAACGACAGAGTCTTGTATAGTAGCGCCCCCTAGTGTGGCAAATGGGGAATAAAACGAGAAATATAAACATGAGAAGCAAACAAAAAATAAAATGCAGAGAATATAAATTAAAAAATTAAAATTAGACTCGGCCATGCTAAACTTTGGAGAAATATGGAATCCTAGACAAATCATTAATCAGATTAGAAGAATTTTTATTAACATGAAAAGAAATCCAAATCGAACACTGAGTACTTTTGAATAAAGGAGGCAGAAAAAAAAAATCAAACAAGGTGACTAGTTATCCAACAAGGATTAACGATCGGAGATTTTACTTCTTGGTTTTTTATACCATTTTGATGTTTTTCTAAGCGATACTTTATAAAATACCGCTTAATATGGAACAGAAAGCGAGATAGCTCCCAGTACACCGTTAAAAAAGGGGAGGTAAGCCCCCTAAAATTGTCTCATCGTGTAGCTACACCGGGGTTTTCTATACACCTGCATAAAAACATATATGATAACCTGAAATTGGTTCCAGTTATTGGCTTGGTCCATGACGTTCCTTGATACTCCAGATTCTATGAAATAGATGAAAATAGAGACCATAAAAAATAATTATGGCCGATTGCTCAAATTAGGAGTTCCCTATTTGGCAACCCATAATTAATCGCCTAGTCTGACTGTTTCGGGTGACCTAAATCACGTGGGATGGTGAAAACAAATCTGAAGTGCTTTCGAGACACGTGTATATGAGTGACAACTGTCCCACGAAAGATAGATTGGTTAAAAGTTTTCCCTCACAATAAATCGCTCTACTCTAATTATTTTGATACCCAAATCTTAAAGCACACGAAATCTCCCGTCGTGCAACTCCACCATTGTTCACTCCCCCCCCCTCCCCCAGGCGTCAACCGCAATTCAACAGAGAAACCCGTAGGCAACTCTGTTCTCAAATCGCTGAATGTAGACAAAGCTGTAAAGTAATAGTTTTCTAATTTTCGCATGATAAAGGAAAGAATAGTATCTCCTTTTCAATCCGAAACAGGCGACATTGCTGATAAACTACCGCGCTCCCTGATGAAGTAGGCTTTATGCCTTTTGTCTCATATTAGAAACAAAATGTGTGTGCCGCACAGGAAATAACCATGTTATATATAAAACATCTCTATAGAATAGTATTTCCCAGTATGCTGTTGAAAGCTATAGGACAGCAGCAGTGTAGCCGACAGAGCTAGCTCATGCGCAGTCCTAGATACCCATGTTCTATTATACGAACTATGGTTTCGGCAAATAGTTATGTTCATCTCAAATTATACATACACCTCAAACTATTGATAATGTAATAGAACTAAAAAAATTCGCTTAAAGCAACATACAGCACAAAATAAATAGTGTCCAATAGTATGAGTTATATCTGGAAGGCAATAATCGGACTTTTTCGCCTGGACAAACAAAAAGTGTAAGATCAGCTTCTCACTTCAATTGCTGATCTTGCTGTGACGAATGAAGGTGGGTACAGCAGGGCCTTAGTCAGAAACATAATCCAGAGGGGATGGAGTAAAATTTAAGGAGGAGTGGTGAACAGTCTTGAAGGAAGGGCTCATTAGAAAAAACATTTGGGGGTGTGGAGGGAAATGTACCAACATGTTAAATTTTAGTTTTTAGTAAATTACTGCGTTAAATAGTATTTTAATTATAATTAAATATATTATATCACATAATATTAAATTGACTGTAATTACTTATCAGTTGATAATGTAGTACTCTATATAAATAATGACTCATCTGTATAATCGCTCATCAATTGGCAATGTGTATAACGGTGAAACACGCAATAGTACAAAAGTACCCTAAATACTATATTATTAATTTAATTTTTAAAAATTTCTTGAATATTTTAAAAGCAAATATGTAAATAAATGGATGACCATCAATATAACCACACATTCAGGAACGAAAAAATCTTAATTCTGTGCTATACAAAACGAAGTTTACAAAAAATTCTGAAAAAGCCGTTTTTTACAAAATTTGGATGACTTGTATGAAATTTCATACCCCTACAAAAGATTAAATATTTTCATCAGAGGGAGGCTGAGTATACCTCTTGGGGGAATCTCAGTCCCCTGCCTGACTACGGCCCTGGGATACTGTCGCTGTGGATGTCGCCCTCACTCAATGGGAGGGGCACTGTCTCAGCCGTCTAAACAGATACCTCATTTACTTCGGGTAGGTCAGTCTCGGTAGGTCTTCGAGTAGGTTTGGGTCGAAAGAAAAAAAGAGTGAAGGAGGCGCTTCTTGTTTGTTCTGATGAATATTCCCCGAGGGGGAGGGGCACTCCTTGAGGGTGGTGTTCAGATCTTATCTCTGATCTTCACTTCCTGGGGGATGCAGAAATCCGAGGAACACGGCTGTTGGACATTTCGCTACTAGACCTTAGATATGTGACGTTTATCAGCACCCTCGAACCGTAACAGTCAATGAAAATGGCCGTTACTTTACGGTAGCAACCAATGAATACGCTCGGCTGTCGGTGACACGGATTCTTCCATGTGCGTGGGGACGGACTGTGCTTATTTATGACACGAGTCTAAATTGGGGTCGAGACTCGACGGGATCCTCTTCGGACCTCGTCCAGTGATTGATTCTGCTGACCACGCTCCCCTGGTTGTATCCTTGTTGGTTAAGAGATTTGTACCTTTTCGACTCCCATATCCAAGTTGGTAAACCTTAGCTGGGAATAAACCCAAACGGGAGCACGAATTTATTCTATTTTGTCCGGATGAAAACATTTGAAGAATATTAATTTGAAGCGTAGACTGTCCTGATGAAGAAGTGTCTGTTTTTAGCTTCAGAACCGGTTACACTATTTTACACTTTAATTTTGTCTTGTACGTTGCTTTAGTTTTACCTCAAAATACAGTCCAATATACCTCATCGCCTGCCAACGATAATGACAGTAAAATCTATGTCCTGTTGTATACAGAACGTTTCTCGTACTTGTTTGTACTTTATTTCGAAACATTTATTTTTTTTTAGATTTGGATTGCTTGGAGTGAATAAGCTTAATGAACTGTTTTGTTGCAGGCTACTGGGACGTCGGTGACCACATGTGGATCAACCCGGTAACAAAAGGGTTTGCAATATATGGTAGAGGGTAAGCTATGTCTCTCACAAATACTACTTCATGGGGGGGGGGGGATCTGATGTGGTCAGCACATGACTTTACAGAGATGAATTTTTTCTCTTTCTTTCTTTCTTTCGCAACTCATTAAATCGGGTTGAATGGCACAAAGCAACACAGATATTTATTTGAAATCACACTGAATTTGCGATTTTAATTCAATTTTCGTTTTCATGGGGCGCTAGACGTATTTTCAAAAGCGGCAAAAAAAAAGAAAACTAACATATCTCGAGAACGGCTAGTCTAAAGCGATGGGATTGATCTTAATTATGCATGATTGATCTTAATTATGCATAAAACAAGCAATTAATGGATACATTTAAGCATACGTAGTCTTTTAATTAATTTAGATTTAGGTAACAATTTTGCGGACCATTTCACAAAAAAAAAAAAAGTTTTCTTTCTTTCTGAATGGTATCAAAATCTGTCTACAAATAACTTATCAACCAAAACTAACTTATTAAACTACAATAACTTATCAAACCACAATAACTTATCAACCAAATTTTATAAAATTTGGTTAACTAGCTTTTCAGCTAAAGAGAATAAGTACGATATTTGCGGGCATTTCGCAAAAAAAGGCAGGGTTTTTTTTGTATCCCGAATCGTACCAAAATCTAATCAGCACCAGGGTCACCCACAACTGATTTATCTATAAAATTTTATGAAACTGAGTCCATTAGTTTTTGAGTCGGTGTGGATATATACATTGCACACGCAGACACACGCACAGACGTCACGCTAAAAATAGTTTTTTGTATTCTGGAGACTCAAATCGTGTAGATCCGTCGAAAAGTGCTGTTGCGATTTCCGACACAATTCCAATACATTCACTATACATTACCATGTATAGTAGGGAAAGTAGAAAAACTTAATGATAAGAGCAAGAAATAAGAGCCTTTTATCCAAAGAAAACTATGGAATCTCAACATGGTTTGTGACCAAGTCGCAACAAGAGTCAAGAGTACCCGCTGTAAGTTCCAAATCATTATTTGAAGAAAGGTTACATTCTTTCCTTTCTAGTGATACTTATCACATTTTTTATTTTCCCTACAATACATGGTAATGTATAGGGAAAGTAATGAAATCGTATAGAAAATCGCAACAGCAGTTTTCGACGGATCTACACGTTTTGAGGGGATCTGTAGACCACGAAAAAAACTACTTTCAGCGTCACGACTGAGTGCCTGTGTCTGTGCAATGTATGTTTCCACATTAGCTGAGAAAGAAATTGACCCAATTTCACAAAATTTGGTAGATTACCCTGATTGGTGCTGATTAGATTTTGGTACAATTCGGGAAAAATAATCTGCTTTTTTTTTAGCGAAATGACCTACAAAATTCGTCAAAATCTAAAATAAAAGACTACATATACTTCAATGTATCCATTAAATGCTTGTTTTATACGCAATTTTTGACGGTGAAAAAAAATAAGACCAATCCCATGACTCTAGAATCAGCCGTTCTCCAGATATGTTAGCGACTTCGCACTTTTACTACGGCGCCTTTAAATAATTATGCGTGTTATTTTGTGCCATTCAACTCAATTTAATGAATTATTAAAGACCTAAAGAGAACGTGAATATGAGTCTGAAGGGAAAGTCATGTGCTGTCCACATCACATTTTTAATTTTGTGTCATTTTTTTAATGAATATATTTGAAAAACGTTGAGCTGTTACTTGTCTGTTTTCTCAGTTTGTAATTTGTTTCCTTCGTTGTTGTTTGTTTCTGTTTTTTATACTTTGATCTTGTGATGTAATGCGTTGTCTATTCATGTATGGATTTAATTCCTGATTAAAGCCTTATGTAACAACATATTTGAAAAACGTGTAATATCTCAAAAACGTTTCATGCTAGTGTTCTGGAACGTGTGTCGTTCGTTTTGAAGAATTACGTATGAAAGGATTATTTAGCATTATTAAAAGGTAATGCCTTTTTAATAATTTTTCCAAACACTCATTCGAGAATCCGGCGATATCTTGAAAACTGTTCATACTAGTATTCTAAAGTTTGTATCATTCGTTTGTATAATTTGTATCATTCGTGTGTATTATAAATATCATTAGTGAAAAATTACGCATGAAATGATTATTTATTTATCATTATTGAATGTTCTGTTTCGTAATGTTCTTTTAAAAAATTCATTCGAAAATTCGGGGGTTTCCAAACATTTGATTGGGCTTAAAATTAAAAGGCTCCAGTATTCACCGATTGAAATAATCGTACGCAATTATTTTCGTACACACACACACACGTACACGTACACACACACACACCACATCAAAAGCATTCCATTCGAGTTCAGAGACGCTTGAAACGTGCTCCTCCGTCGAAAACTCTAATTCGAATATTCGATACCGTCAAAATACTTTCCCTATATACATTATATAAATCCCTATGTATTATATCAGCTCCATAAAATTTTACAGTATTCTGTCAAACACCACTTACCTTCAAGGTGAATCAGATAAAACTGTACGGGATCTTCCTGTATAACTAGATGCTCTTTGTATTCAGCTTAACTATTTATTAAACAAACTAGACAAGTGAAAATGAATTGAACGCTAATAAAGCTTAACAACTTCTCAATTAGAACGAACACTGGCACACACTCTCTAACAATCCGTTTACACTACGGATCTTAGCCACACATATGTACGCGAGAACTTTCGAACAAGGTTGCCAGATGCACTTACACGACATTTGCAATCCGCAAGATTTTTGTGCAAATTTGGATTCTTCTTTCTCCAGGAAAGACAGTGATGCTTTGGAGTAAGAAGCCCAAATCTCAAGTGTAGTGTTTTTCTCCCGAAGCCAGGGAGAAATCAATCAATCATTGAAATAAAATAAGTCGAGGATAGAAGTCGTTGCTTCTTACGAGAAATACTGTGCAGTATTCAGAGTATGTCACAGGAAGTATGTATGTCACAGAGTATGTCACAGAGTATGTCACTTCAGAGTATGTCACAGGAAGCTTTGGAATTCTTCGGCAGAAAGCGTCTGATGTGTACAACACAGGATTTTCGCTACAGATTGATACATTCTAATATTGTGAAAGAAAGTGTAACAAGATTGTATCGAGGTTATGCTATCTTGTTACTATGCTTCCAAGAAATTATGCTTCCAAGAAATCTTTATGCTTCCAAGAAATCTTTAGAAACTCCTAGATTTAAGGTTTTTCTACCAGAGGTGCAATTCAAACCTCCACGGCAATCTATTGGACGGAAAAAGTCGGCAACCTGCCGACAAGGAGGTAGAAAGGTTTTCCATCCAAGACACAAACAGGGGAACGAGGTCAGCCGAATCAACCATGGCAAGGGTCCGGAAACGCCGAGTCTTGACCCCAGTCGCCGACGGGCCTGGAAACTGCCATAAGAACACAGTTCCTATCCGCCACATGGAAGGGTCGGTTCAGGAATCCCCGGATATTTCACCCAGGGGACAATCCCACGATTTATATATCCCCTTAGAGGAAGCGAGTCAGATGCTACAGATGCAATGCCCATACGCTGTAGCGTCCTCCCCCTAGGGTATTTTTTTGTGGGATGGGGGGGGGGGTCCTTCCTTAAAATTTTTTATTTTATTTGTTTCAATATTAAAACCTTGAAAATTAGAAAATACTCCTAGAAAATCACTAGTATATCGCGATCCCGAACATGATGTAAGAATTTGAAATGTTAGTATTTTTCGTGAAAATCGCAAATTTTAGTGTTTTTTCGGGGAAAAAAATATCGTTCGAATTCTATCGTTCTTTCTTAAGAATCCCAAATTTTAACATTATTTCCTGAAAATGGCACATTTGAACGTTCTTTTGTAAAATTGGGAAGTTTAACTTGATGTAATTTCGAAATAATATTCGAATAACGCTTTTTCGTAAAAGTCCGAACTTGAAAGGTTTTACATAATTACAATTTGTAATGCAGTTTTGTAGAATTCAGAAAAATGTAACGAATTTTCGTAAAAATCAAGAAATTTAAAGATTTTTGGTTTAAAATTATAAATTTTAACTCGTTTTTTTAAAAATGGTATATTTAACTTGCTTTAGTAAAAGTCGAGAATTTTAGAGTTTTTTTTTCTTTAAACAATCGAGAATTTAAGGGATCTTTAGTAAAAAGAACGCGATTTTTAACGCATTTTCGTAAAAATAATGAATTTAATAAACGTTTTTATAATAAACTAGCCGCCTTTGGCGACCAGCCTGTTCGCAACCCTTGAAAATGCTGATCGTGGCAAATTCCAACCGTGGCAAACTCGTTGGCGCGACCTACCAGAAAGGTGTAAGGTAACTGGTTGGACGGCCAGGATGTGCCACCCAATTTAGACCGGAACCCAGTGGGGGAGGCATCCACAGGGAACGTACCCTCCTTCCCCTACCACCAACCTCTCGGAAAAACATACGGACCCATATGTTTAACGTGATCGGACTCCGTGTCAGTGGCGGAAATCGAACCCGGGCCTACAGCGTGCAATTCCCGCGCGCTAACCACTGGGCTACTTCGCCCTCCGCGACAATCTCCATAACTTTCTTTTTATTCACCCAATTTAGACCGTACCCTCCTTCCCCTAGCACCAACCTCTCGGAAGGACTCACGAACCCACATGTTTAACGTGATCGTACTCTGCGTGAACGTGGCGTAAGTTTTGGCAGTAGCGGGAATCGAACCCGGGCTTACTGAGTGCAATTCCCGCGCGCTAACCACTGGGCTGCCGCGCCCTCCGCGACAATCTCCATAACTTTCTATATATTCACCCAATTTAGACGGGAACCCAGTGGGGGAGGCATCCACAGGGGCCGTATCCTCCTTCCCCTACCACCAACCTCTCGGAAGGATTTACGGACCCACATATTTAACGTGATCGTATTCCACGTAAACACGGCGGCAGTTTTGGCAGTGGCGGGAATCGAAACCGGGCCTACCGCTAACTTCCCGCGCGCTAATTTGCAATTTAAAATGACCATATGCTTAATTCCATCATCCTCATTCCATTGTTTCATTGTTCCATCATTTAAAATATCCATAAAATTAAAATATCCATTTAAAATATCCAAAAGTTAAAATATACATTTAAAAAATCCATATCGTTCCATCATTTAAAATATAAATATAATAATTTATATGGAGTAAAGGAGCTCTATTCAGAACCGTGACGTCACCTCCACCTTGACGTCCCCACCCACCACCTTCTCTTCTTCTGCGGGGGAGAAACGCCGGTTAAGAGGCGGCACGCCGAGCGGAACGCCGAGAAATTGAAATTCGGAAACTTTTAAAATCCCGATCCTGTGGGCAATACGGAATATTTCCTGACCAGATTGGACTTGTAAGAATGCCAGATGTTTGACCTTTCTAAAAATGTAAATTATTAGTCGAAATTATGAGTACTTTTTACTATGCGAGAATTTAAAAACCAAAAATACTTTTCTTGAGCAAAAAGTCACTTTTGTTTTAAAATCTTTAAAAAATATTAGAAATAGAAATTCAGATTTGAAATTGATATATTTTTACTCGCAATTGTCAGCTCTTTCCGATGGTGTGATTTGTTTTTTCCTACGATGTCCGGATCGTGGGAAAAAAAGGGCAAAAATGGCAAAAAACGGTCGAAATCGCATAAAACATTAAATAACAAAAAAAATAATTAAAATTTTAAAAATCGGTTTTCACGTGTCCCCTTCCCTCCCCCCCGGGTCTCCGATTGCCAAATTTCGTAGCTCTCCGACGCGCGGTCGCGAAACGTATAGTGTATAAGACACACAGACATTGCCTTTTATTATTTAAGACTAGCCGCCTTTGGCGACCAGCCTGTTCGCAACCCTTGAAAATTCTGATCGTGGCAAATTCCAACCGTGGCACACTCGTTGGCGCGACCTACCAGAAAGGTGTAAGGTAACTGGTTGGACGGCCAGGATGTGCCACCCAATTTAGACCGGAACCCAGTGGGGGAGGCATCCACAGGGAACGTACCCTCCTTCCCCTACCACCAAACTCTCGGAAAAACATACGGACCCATATGTTTAACGTGATCGTACTCCGTGTCAGTGGCGGAAATCGAACCCGGGCCTACCGCGTGCAATTCCCGCGCGCTAACCATTGGGCTACTTCGCCCTCCGCGACAATCTCATAACTTTCTTTTTATTCACCCAATTTTGACCGTACCCTCCTTCCCCTACCACCAACCTCTCGGAAGGACTCACGAACCCACATGTTTAACGTGATCGTACTCTGCGTGAACGTGGCGTAAGTTTTCGCAGTGGCGGGAATCGAACCCGGGCCTACTGAGTGCAATTCCCACGCGCTAACCACTGGGCTGCCGCGCCCTCCGCGACAATCTCCATAACTTTCTATATATACACCCAATTTAGACGGGAACCCAGTGGGGGAGGCATCCACAGGGGCCGTATCCTCCTTCCCCTACCACCAACCTCTCCGAAGGACTTACGGACCCACATATTTAACGTGATCGTATTCCACGTAAACACGGCGGCAGTTTTGGCAGTGGCGGGAATCGAACCCGGGCCTACCGCTAACTTCCCGCGCGCTAATTTGCAATTTAAAATGACCATATGCTTAATTCCATCATCCTCATTCCATTGTTTCATTGTTCCATCATTTAAAATATCCATAAAATTAAAATATCCATTTAAAATATCCAAAAGTTAAAATATACATTTAAAAAATCCATATCGTTCCATCATTTAAAATATAAATATAATAATTTATATGGAGTAAAGGAGCTCCATTCAAAACCGTGACGTCACCTCCACCTTGATGTCCCCACCCACCACCTTCCCTCCTTCTGCGGGGGAGAAACGCCGGTTAAGAAGCGGCACGCCGAGCGGAACGCCGAGAAATTGAAATTCGGAAACTTTTAAAATCCCGATCCTGTGGGCAATACAGAATATTTCCTGGCCAGATTGGACTTGTAAGAATGCCAGATGTTTGACCTTTCTAAAAATGTAAATTATTAGTCGAAATTATGAGTACTTTTTACTATGCGAGAATTTAAAAACCAAAAATCGTTTTTTTGAGCCAAAAGTGACTTTTGTTTTAAAATCTTTAAAAAATATTAGAAATCGAACTTCAGATTTCAAATTGATATATTTTTACTCGCAATTGTGTGCTCTTTCCGATGGTGTGATTTGTTTTTTTCTACGACGTCTGGATCGTGGAGAAAAAAGGGCAAAAAGGGCAAAAAACGGTCGAAATCGCATAAAACATTAAATAAATTAAAAAAAAATTAAAATTTTAAAAATCGGTTTTCACGTGTCCCCTTCCCTCCCCCCCAGGTCTCCGATTGCCAAATTTCGTAGCTCTCCGACGCGCGGTGGCGAAACGTATAGTGCATAAGACAGACACACAGACAGACATTGCCTTTTATTATATAGATGTAGGAAATTTTAGAGTTCTTTCACAAAACTCCCTCTTAATTTAGCCCTACTTGGTAGGGTAATATAATTATGGGGACTGCGTATATGGTAGTGGTAGAGCCAGAACTTTTGGAAAGGAGTTGTGCAACTATTGGGGGGGGGGGGGGGGGACAAGTAGTCGAGGCGAGCAGTATTACGCTAAATTTATGACCAAATTCGGCCCCAAACATAACAGATAGAAATTGCCATATATTTACCGTTAATTCCTCAGAAGTTGTTCCTTGTGTTTTAACCATTGATCTGTTAAAACGTCTTTTAAATATTCTAAGGTCATATTTTGTGTCCCCACGCGAGTTTCTCATAATAAATAAATATTTAAACAGAAAGAGTTTTGTTTATTATCACACTTTTAAAAGTAGCGTTACAAAAATTCGGAAGATAATTGACTGATATATATATATACAACAGATGGGCTCTCTAGTATTCTTTCCAAATTCATCCTAGGATAGAGCAACGAAATATTACGCGTCCTGAATAATGGTGAAGAAAGGTATCAGTTTTAATTTCTATCTGCATCCTTGTGGATGGTTGGATAGATTACTGATATGTTTGCACTCTCTTCCTCTTCTTTCTATTTGCCTTATATAATTTATTATTTCCATTTTTGTTTCTGTCTAGTAATGTGTCGGATCTTTTGACGATGTTTCGGCCATGTGGCTGTATCGTTGAGCGAAACATATTTGGAACCTCTGTGGATGTAAAAATCTTCGAAAAGCTGTATCTACAGAGGTTCTATCCAATTTCATATTTTCGGATTGCATTTTTTCTTTTATTTTTTCTTTATTGTTATTTTAATATTTTGAGCCTCCAGATTTTGATAATCCTTTGATGTTTGAACTTGATTTGTATGTATCGCTCTTGAATGTTAATAAATTCATGTGTATTTATAATTTGAAATTAAGATCAAATTGCCTTATATGGTAGCAATGGTTTCCTTTTGTTAGATATTTCCTTTCATATCTGCTTTGCTTTATTTTCCTCCATATTGTTTTTGAACGAAGGTATGACACTGTTCATGTTTTAAATTAGTCTTATTATATTTATTTATTTTTATATTTATTTTTATTATATATATATATATTATTGATATGTTTATATTATATTTATATATATATATTATATTTATAAATTTATTTCACTATACCTATTAAAAGATATATTTTACATTTTTTTTTCTCCTATCGTGTGTAATATACCTAAAATTGACAGCTAAAGTAAAAATTGGACGTTTTTCAATGGGGGAGTACACACACCCAGACACCCTATCCCTTTGCTACACGAGTGGCATACAGTTCAGAGCCGTAGGTAGGCAGGAGCCAGAGGGGCTGAGCCCTCCAAGAGGTATACTCAGCCCCTCCCCCCCCCCGATAAAAATATTAAATGTTTAGTAGTGATATGAAATTTTATATAAAATGTCATTCAAATTTTGAATAAAAATTTTCTTTGATATATTTTTTTTATAAATTACTTCGTTTTTAAAATGTTTTAATTTAGCTGAATTTATGATTATACTACTGATCCATTCATTTACATATTTAATTTAAAAATATTTAAAATTTATGACAATAGTACATAGGATACTTTTGTGTTATTGTGGGGTTCACTTTTTTAGATTATAGAGTCAAAATCAAGAGATAAATAGGTAAGAGCGTTAATTTGTTAATTAACGCTCTTACCTTAATTAACGCATTAAGCGTTAATTTGTATTAACTTTCAGAAATTTTCTTCGATTCATTAACAGCTTTATTACTTGCTAATGCTTATATTAAAATCAATTGTAATTATTATATATTAATATTGAAATATAGTAGCTATATGGATATTAACAATTAGCTCTTAGCTTGCAAATATAAATATGCAATTATTTGTTAATAATTTATATGAATTTGAATATATAATAGTATCTATTATGGTTTATAGATGCTAATGATTAATTGTGGTTTTGATGTGCCCCTCCTTTAAGACTGTTGAGTCCTCCCCCCCCCCCCCCCGATTTCCCTCCAGCCCCTCTTCCATTTCGTCTCTGGCTACGGCCATGGTACAGTTGCACACAATGTAACTGTAATCATGGTAGTCGAATTTGACAGCCAGAGGCCTATTTTAATTGACGGCTTTTATTCTTACAGAGATGAAACCTTGAATCCGCGAGGCGCAAGATTTAGTTGCTCTGAAATCTATTTTGCTCGTAAGTTTTTTTTTCATTTCTTATACAGTACTGTGTGGATGAGATTATTTTTAATTGCATTCACATTCATTAACCTTTTATTTCTATTTGTTTTCAAGGATTTTTAAAAGTTGATAATTTATTTTTATGTCAAACCTATGTTATACATACATATATATATATATATATATATATATATATATATATATATATATATATATATATATATATATATATATATATATATATATATATATATATATATATATATATATATACAGGGTGGTTAGAATTAAAGCATCTCTGTTCAGATCTCTGTAGAGAAAAAACCAGTAGTTGTAAGAGCGCCAAATCTGAGTGGTATGCATTTCAAAACATGAGGGAACGAATGCTGCATAGAAAAAAAAATGGTTCCAAATATGACTGATAAGGGAAGAGATGGCGCTGCGAACAGCCCCTAGTAAAAACATAATTCAATAAAACGGCTTGTTCGTCGTGATACATATTAATTATGAACTATAAGTGTTATAAGCGCCGAGCAGCAGTTGTCATAAACCTTAAACTCGAAATTTAAATAAGCATTTTGCAAATGCTCCATATGGCATGAAAAAAAGAATACGTCACTTTATGCAAATTGTTTAAATAGAGTTTTCTATAAAAACCGCGTTCAAAGCTCTGTGGAAATGTTCGACGATCGCTATGGCCTGACCGTGCTTCATTATCAAAGTTGTATTACAAGAATGAAGAAAACGCTGCTGGCGCTCTTCGCGAGAACAGATGTTTAAAATCATTGCGTAAAAGTCCTCTTATAGCATGGGGTGTTTCAAGAATGCTTTAATGATTTGAGGAGACTGGAAGCATCGCAGTTCGACCAGGACGAGGCAAAAAACTCGTGACAGCGAAAGTGGCTGAAGAAGTTGCAACGGCTGCTGTTGAGCAAACCAGTCACAATGAGCCAGGAATGAGTAGTGTTCGAGCTGTAGCAAGACAACCCGATTTGCCCTACGCAACAGTACGGAAGTGTTTGCGGAAAATTTTAGAAAGTTATCCGTATAAGATCCAGCCTCACCAAGCGTTAAAAGGTTCTGATACAGATATTCGTGAAGCGTTTGCGTTGACATTCCTTGCACGCAGGCAGGTAGACCCCAACTAGCCCTGGAACATCTTGTGGAATGATGAGGCACATTTTTCGTTGTGTGGAGCAGTAAAAAGCCAAAACAGCCGCATATGCTCAATAGAAAATCCACGCCAGTTTCAACAGGTCCCCTTACGTTTTCCAAAACTAGCCGTTTGGGTTGGGTTTACAGAAACATTTCTGATCGGCTCCTATTTCTTGAAGCAATCCATACACAGGGAAAGACCTGTTCAGTTACTGCACAGCGTTATAGGAACATGTTGCAAAACTTCGTTATTCCTCATCTTCAATGAGGATGCCTCACCATATTCCAACAAGATGGAGCACCTCCCCACATTGGACGTCCTGTTCAACAGTTGTTGCGACAGCATATTACAGAAAATTGAGTAATCTGTCGCGCATTCCCATCTTTATGGCCGCCCTTTCATCAGATCTAAACACTTGCGACTTATGGCTAAAGGGTTACTAAAAAAGCATGGTTTATCGGGGAGATATTCGTAACCTTGCAGATTGGAAGAACACCGTCATCTTGCACATGCGCAACATCGCAATAGATCAGTTACATGCAACTGTCGAACACGCTGTCACACGGTACCAGTTGTTGCTTCTTCAACACGGTGGATACATTGAACACTGTCAATGAATTTCCTATCTACAGTCTCCTTCACGTTTGCGTTCCAAGTGCAACATTTTCTAGATGCATTAATTAAATTGACATTTGGATGTTTATGACTATTGTCAGTATCTATCGCAAGTTTATACCACTTACAATTCGTAACAAATATGTATCGCGACTGCGAAGCCGTTTCATTGAATTATACTTTTACTAGGGATTGTTCGCAGAGCCATCTCTTCCCCTATCGGTCATTTCTGGAACTAACTATTTTTTGCATCATTCGTTGCCCCATGTTCTGAAATGCATACCACGCAGATTCGGCGTTCTTATGGCCACTGTTTTTTCTCTACAGTGCTCTAAACAGAAATACTTTAATTCTAACCACCCGGTATATATACAAGATAGGATCAAGAAGTTCGGAGACTTTGCTGATATCTCCAACCCTGATTGGAGGAAAGGGGGACTATTTTACCATGGCGTAGAGGCACATGTGACGCCAGATGTGAAAAGGAAGAAGCAGATCCGCAGTGCAGGGTTTTTCTAGACAATGCGTATCAGTGAACTGTAGTCGTTCGTGTTTGTCGAAACCGGAAATGGCGTTTGAATAACAACATGCGAATATCAATTGCCGACAGAAACATGGCACCTGCTTCAGAAGGTGCAATATTTCTGTCGACAATTTCCCTAAAAGCTGGCAGAATTTGATATTCGCCCATTGTTCTTCAAACGCCATTTCCGTTTTAGACGAACGCGAACGACTACAGTTCACTGACACGCATTGTCTGGAAAAACACCTGCTTGTTCCTTTACACATTTCGCGTCACATGTGCCTCTACGCCACGGTGAAATAGTTCCTCTCTCCTTCAATCAGGGCTGGATATATCAGCACAATCTCCGAATCTTTTGATCCAACCATGTATATATTTAATTATGCTCTACGCTGCATTATTTGCTCTCTGTCAATATATAAATACAGTGTGTTTAGGAAAGTTGGTATCAGGGAAATTTCTCGAGAACGAAATGAGTTTATTTTTTTTTAATGCAGCTGCATAGGAAGTCCCTATGGCACTACACGACTTTGAGGAGCTCAACCCCTTCTTATGGAGGGGGGGGGGGAGCTATCTCACTCCTCTTTAAAGATAGAAAAAAAAGGTCAATTATAAAGTTGTAGAGCATTGACAAATCAGTATACACATATGTTTATTTGAGAGAAAAGGCTGAAAAATACTCTGAAAACTAAGGAATAGATACTAAATTCCTCCCCCATATATAGCAACATTAACCTTCGCAGACGATTGGGATGCCTTGCATTGGAATGCGTAGAATCGTTCGGCCTCACTGGCATTTCTGTAAAATTTTTCAAAAATATAGTGCATTTCGCAATATTCTTCATTAGTAAACATAGTAAACATGGCTCATAAATAGAAATAAAAATAGGATGAAGATCCAAACACATAGCATACGAATGTACAATACTACAGATTGAAATGTCCTTTCAACCTCAGATTAGTTTACTTTGTTTTTCTGGCTTCGATTACAATGGCATGGACCGACACATCATCTATGAAACAGCTAACCTTCAAACTAAATGCATTAAATGGTTTGTTATACAACTGTCTCCAAACGTATTTGCAGTTTGAAGAATTACATACGTTTAAAAATATTTTTGGACAATTATTTGCAACTTTTTTTTTTTTTTTTTTTGCCGAACAAATACATATTTATATTTGGCAACGTTCTACAACTTTGTCATTGACTTTTTATTCATTATCTCTAAAAAGGAGCAAGATAGCGCCGCCCTCCCCCATTGGAATGGGAGTCATCCCCCCCCCCCCAAGTTGTTTTGTCGTGTAACGCCATAGGGGTTTCCTATGCAGCAACATTAAAAATATAAGGATAATTCTCTTCGTTCTAAAAAAAATTCCCTTGTCCCTTGATACACACTTTCCTAGAGCCTTCCCGATCGTCCAAATAGTTGCTCAAGTCCTCTGGATGAGTCGAACGGCCTGGGGTTTCCATACTTTCCTAGACACGCTGTATACTTTTCAACACAATTGACTGCCATAGGGACTTCAATCACTAGTGCATCGATGTATTGGTGATTTTTCTTAGCTTCCATCATGACGTCGATGAAAAGCGTCCATAAATAACCGTAGTACATTCTTTTCGTTTCAGTGGAGAACTTTCCGGACCTCGTCGACAGTGTTTGTGTTTCTCAGTACAACTCCCAGATGGACGAACGAGTTGTGTTGTTCGTTAAAATGAAACCCGGAATCGTCGTAACCGAAGCCGTGAAGGACGAGATCCGAGCCGTGATAGAGAAAAACATGTCCTATGAACACGTCCCTGACGTCGTCCTGCAAGTACCCGATGTGCCCGTAAGTATAATAAAAAACATTCCAAAAACGTTTCTAGTTTTTTTATGAAACCAAAAGCATTTGACCAGTGGTGAATCCATGAAAATGGCAGTCGTACGGTCCTAAAACTTTGAGTTACACTATAAAAAATCGACTTTTAAATACAGGATTTTTAGAAAAGAAAAGGGCCTTAATAACTCTGTAAGGAAAATGTACACGTTAGGTCGATCTACAGTCGATCTACATCTGCCTAGGTTCTTAATAACAAGATGCACCTCCGCTTCCGAGGCGAAAAATTCGGGAAAGGAGCACGGAATATCTGGGAAACCTCCGAAAGTTTGATCATCAGGGAAGCAGTGGAGCATAAGTCGGTTAATCTTATCCTTAAAAGGCAAATTTGGCTCGCTGTCGAACTGTAATAGCATGCCAGGACAAGTACGGGGTTTCCCCATGGTCACTTTAAAAATCGAACCAAATAACTTTTCATTCTTCGAGCAGAAGCTTTTCCATCCCTCAATTCATTGATCGAATAACGATATTTTGCTCAACTCCTCTTGTATTGTGTTTGGATTTTGTTAAAGGTATCAGTGTCACATCCTGAGTTTCTTAAAGAACGTATGCGACGAGAGAGGGCAGACACGTAATTCCGCAAAGTCGCCAGCTCGCTATAGCCCATCAGGAGAACTTCTGTACTTTTTGTTTCCCCTTTTTCCTAAGTGATATGGTTGCACATTTCTCAACACATTTACATAGTTCTACTGTAAAAACTTCAAGTTGATCAGGGTTTTTAATTGTAAGTAATTTTTCTTTCAGTATGTCTATGTGTTTCCTGAAATTATAAACAAGCTTACCGACGCCAAATCTGGTTTTAGAATGGAAATTTCCGGAGGAACTGCTGTTAACCCCAATAGAAAAGGAAACAAAACGGTGGCCACTAAGTGATTCAATGTTTAAAATTTTCCAGTCAGAAATCAGAATCACTTTTCAGGCAGAATTTTCCGTCTTGGAAAGGTTTCCGTTTTATGCAGATTTTTTCAGGAAAAGTTTAAGGTTTAGCTGGAAATGCAGATTGCCTATATGTAATTGCTTACCTATACATGACGTTAAAAGTTCGGAAAAGTTTATTTAGATGCACTTAATTAATACCATATTATACCATAATGGCTAATTTCATTATTCTAAACATGTATATACGTACATATTTGCATACTGCGATCACAGGAGTATATGTAAATAAAAAATAGTGTACCCCATGTCTTTGACTGTTAGCTTATTACCATACTTTAAAAAATTAAATAAATTTATTTACTGGGAAAGTATTACTGTTTATCATGAAACAGCTACCCCCACCCCCAAAAGATACGGAAAAAAACCCTGTTTTTATTGAGATGAACTGTTATAATAATCCAACATGGTTTATGGACTAATGTTTTACTAATGATGCGGTTTTCAGTCGAAAATCGTGCATTGATTAATACAAGGCAGGATCAAAAATTTCGGAGATTCTGCTGATATCTCCAACCCTGGTTGAAAGAGAGGGGAACCATTTTACCGTGACGTAGAGGCACATGTGACGCGAGATGTAAAAAGTAAGAAACAGGTCTGCAGTACAGGGTTTTTCCAGACAATGCGTGTCAGTGAACTGTAGTCGTTCGCGTTCGTCGAAAATGGAAATGACCTTTTGAAGAAGATCGTGCGAATATCATTCGATACGGAAGCTACTCGCGGACTTGCTGGTGAGCTAGACGAAGATGGACTGCGGCCTCTCAGGGATGCCATGATTGAATATTGTGATACTCTGCCCAAGGATGGATTGATGCCCGCTTGGAAGGAAGAAGTGAAAAACGCTGTGAACTTTTGTGCACTGGCAATCTACACTCTGACGCTACACATCAGGGAGCTACTGACGAATGGACTACTCGGACGGGACGAGGACCAAGTCTCCAAGATTCTGGGTTCGTTTCTTTCTGTAAATTATTTTTTGTTGGTCCAGAATTTGGATAGGTTTTATGCTAGTAATTTAAATGAGATTTATAACTGTGAAGGAAGTAATTCTAGTGATGTAATTAAATGTAAAATGATAGAACTAGGCTTAATTAAAGAAATTAAAGATGAAGATAAACTTAAACCTGTTGAAAATCCAAATAAAAAGAGGAGGATAGAGGGGCAATCTACTATGGATGCTCCTACTAAAAACCAGAATGGAGAATTAAACTTAAAATCTAATGACAAGGATAACATGGATTGTAGTGAAAAAATTGATAAAGATGTAAATGATAATGTTAAAACTAAGAGTTATGCTGAAATTGTCGCGCAACCTATAGTGTTCAAAAGTGCACCAAAACCAAAAACGGTTCAAAATAGTGTAGTGGTTGAGAAAAAAGACCCAAAAGCGGAATGTTTTTTCATCAAGTTTAATGAAAATTACCAGGCTCTCCTTAAAAAATTAAATGAAATCTCAGGTAATAAAGTATCTGGCAAGCTCACAGGAGACATGCTAAAATTGATTCCAAATGACGCTGACGCCTATAGGGTTGTACAACGCCATTTATCTAGTGAGAAAATCCCCTTCCACAGTTTAAACTTAAATACGGAAAGGCCCAAAAAGGTAGTTTTGAAGGGGCTACCAACAAACTATAACATTGAGGAAATAAAAATCACTCTAACATCCGAAGGATTAGATGTAGTCCGGGTTTCTCAACTGAGAAACACAAAAACGAGATTGTCCCTGCCGATCTTCTTAGTCAGCATTAGGCGTACGGAAGACTGGCAGAGGGTATACCGACTGACAAGATTAGGATACTTGGCTGTGAAGGTAGAGGCCTTCAGAGCACGGGGCTTCAAAATCTACTACCGGTGCTAGCAATTCAATCATTCCTCTGAGAATTGCAGCATGCCACCAAAGTGCCTTAAGTGTGCTGAAGAACACTTCACACGTGACTGCCAAAGACCAAGGACAGAGAAGGCAACGTGTGCTAACTGCAATGGAGATCACCCGGCGAACTTCAGGCAATGCCCGAAGAACCCCTGGAACAGAGGAAAGGCACCGGGGTATGCCCCCCTCCCCCCAAAAATCAGATACCCCCTTGGAGGCAAAAGGCCCTCGGTCTAAACCCTCAGACACCCCATCAGGACTCCTCGCACTCTGTGCCACAGGTTAAAAGAACTCAAACTTCAGCACCTACCAGATCGGTGCAAGAGCAGGCCCCTAAACCGTCGACCTCCAGAGAAATGACTGTGGAGGAAGTGAGAATAGCTCATGAAGACATAAATCAGAGGATAGCAATTGATAAAGCCGCCAAAGAGGCAAGAGAAGCAAAACAAAGATTAGAAAAAAAGGTGCAGGAATGGCAGAAAACTAAACGCGCCCGAGAAGAGCTCGCGCAAACACAGCAGTCAGACAAATCGGCTGAAAAAAAACAAAAGACTACCAAGGTCCAAAAGGATACTCACAAAACAGATCAAACCGCGGTTGAGGCTGAGGAAATTGTAGCTGAGACTCAGGAAATGGAAGCTGAGACTGAACTTGCTGATAAATCCAATGATGAAAAGATGGATGAAATCCTCAACCTCGTCAGAGGATTTATCAGTATGTTCAACCTAGACGATATAAAACATCTGTTGATGCAGCTCGCTGAGTTAATTCAAAAAAAGAGCGATCCAATGCAAATGGTCTTTGAGGCTTTTAAATTAATCGCGGAATTTAATAAAAACAGTGAGAAACAAACCCGCCATGAATAGGTCCCAAAAAGAAAGTTTTAAAATAATATTTTGGAATGCGAACGGCATGTCTCCAAGAATAAATGAACTTAGGAGCTACGTAAATGAAAATGGTGTAGATGCCCTGCTAATCCAGGAAACTAAAGTTAGAGAAAACAAAAAACTAAATATAGCAAACTATAATAGCTATCATACCCTTAGCTCAAATATAACTGCTAGAAATCCCCATGGAGGAACAGCAATATATATTAAAAGTAATATTCCCCACGAGGAAATAAACAACATAAATCTTCAAGGTATAGAAAATACTAGTATAAAAATTAAAATAAATAATGTAAACCCATTTATCCTAACTTCAATATATGTCAAAAACATGAGTGGTATAAATGTAGCTGCGCAGCTGGAACTGCTTTTCTCGCGATATCCAAACACAATACTCGCGGGCGACTTCAATGCACACCACCGAGCGTGGGGCAGCAGGAGAGCCAACACACGCGGTACACAGATACATAGATTGCTAAACACAACAAACACTGACATCATTGCACCGTCGAGACCAACCTGCTTCTCAGGTGCCAATGGCTCATTCATAGACTTTGTCCTAACGAGAAACATAGAATACGCTCACACAATTGATACCCTGGATGAATTCGACTCGGATCATCTACCGGTACTGGTGACATTCGATTTGAACACTCCCCTTCCAGCCTCTCTGGGACAAGAGAGGGTGAACTGGAACGTTTTCAAAAGAGCACTTTTCGAGCCGCATTTAGCAGTACCCAACATTATGAGCACGGCGGATATTGACTCTGCCACGCACACACTCACAACAGAAATCAGGAGAGCTATTGCATCTGCCACAACACATCGTGAGTCATCAAAAATGCCAACACTTTCCCACCATGTCAAACAGTTAGTTAAACAGAGAAATAGAATGCGTAAGACATGGCAGGCTAACAGAGACCCTACCCTTAAAAGGGAGCTTAATAGACTCACGTGTAAAGTCAGTGAAAAAATTGTCGCAGAAAAGCAGCAACAGTATAAAGAATTAATCGAATCCCTTAGCCAGGAAGACGTATCGCTCTGGTAATTCGCTAAAAGACTCAGAAAACCTCAAATTAAACTCCCGCCACTAATAGATGGCGCTAATATTGCGTACTCAGACGAAGAAAAGGCAGAGGCGCTTGCTAGGCATTACGAAAAGCAATTTGAACCAAACCACGATCTAATGTGTCAGGACACCCTAAGAATGGTTATGCAAACTCTAAACAATTTCAGGAACTCCCCGGTCACGGCTGAGATTAACCCAGCCACCCCGCAAGAAATAGTAGAGATTATCAAAAACCTTAAAAACCGTAAAAGCCCAGGGCACGACAAAATCAGGAATATCGCGGTAAAAAACCTACCCTTAAATATAATATTTTACTTGACCATCTTAATAAATAAAATACTAGAACTAAATTATTTCCCCAAAGAATGGAAGGAAGCGATAATTATAGCGATCCATAAACCTGGTGAGGATGCCTCAATTCCAGCCAACTACAGACCAATCAGTTTGTTGCCGACACTTAGTAAAATTACTGAGAAAATAATTCTTAAGAGACTGAACACGCACCTTAGTGAGAATGACATTATCATTCCGGAGCAGTTTGGATTTCGGCCAAAACACTCCACCACTCATCAATTGCTGAGAGTGGTAGAGTACATTTCTTCTGGTTTTAATAATAAGACACCCACAGCTGCGATTTTTCTTGACATCCAAAAAGCCTTTGATAAAGTGTGGCACTGTGGATTAGCTTACAAATTGATCACTCTAAAAGTCCCTGACGCACTTGTCAAACTTTTAATTTCATACCTAAATAACAGACACTTTCAAGTCAGAGTAAAAAATAACTTATCTACACCCAAGCTCATTAAAAGTAGTGTACCGCAAGGATCCATCCTGGGCCCGACACTCTTTAACATATATCTAAATGGCATTCCCAGGACCCCAGACACGGAGCTGGCACTCTATGCAGACGACAGCGCGATACTTGCAAAACACCCTTACGTCTCAGTAATGCACAGACAGCTACAACAACACTTAGACATACTCCAAACATGGCTGGAAAAATGGCGAATAAAATTAAATCCCAATAAATGTCATTGGATTTATTTCTCAAGAAAACGTAAACCTCCGCCTCCTCTGTACATAAACAACTATGCCCTAAAAGCGGAAAAATCTACTAAATACCTAGGTGTAACGATAGACTCCCACTTAAATTGGAAACTGCACGTAACGAACATAATCAAAAAAGCGTATATAACCATAGGAGCCTTATACCCAATGATAGGAAACGGAAATCTAAGTTATCAAAATAAACTCCTAATTTATAAATCGGTCATCTGCCCGGGAATGCTGTATGCAGCACCCGTATGGAGATATGCCTGTAAAACTACCATAGACTTATTAGAGACTAGACAAAACAAAACCCTAAGGATTATAAGGAAAGCCCCTAGATACTTAAGAAACTCGGTAATTAGGAAAGACTTCAAAATAAAAACTGTTAGAGCCCAAATCAAAAAGCTAGCTCTTAAATTCTACAAAAATCTGCCATCTGTCCCAAATGAACTATTATTTAATCTGCATGACTATGATCATCGCAAGGCTAAATCTCGTAAGAGACCCCGCTCGGTACTTAACTTTGATATTCGGTACTAGGAACGTCCCACCTCAATCAGTTGATATTAAAGAAAACTCGCGATCTTTGGTTTTCTACAAAATGTTTAAAATCCTAAACTGCTAAAATGCTAGGTTACCCTCAGATCTGCATCAACCCCCCCAAACTGCTTAAACTCTTAATGTGCAACAAACTGCCACACTAGGAGCTAGGACAAATAATAAAAACAGTAAATCAAAAACCTCGAACCTCCAACTATGGACCAATGAAATATTGTCACAGTATGAAGATAAAACCACACCTAGAGATTGGAGATTAAAGGCGCTTCGCGCCTGGTGCTCTGTTCTGGACGAAACTCTATGAAAAAACGTGCGAATATCAAATTCTGTCAGCGTTTGGGGAAATCGCCGAGAGAAACATTGCACCTGCTGCAGCAGGTGCAATGTCGACTACAGTTCACTGGCACGCATTGTCTGAAAAAGCTTCTTCATTTTCACATCTAGCGTCACATATGCCTTTACGCCACAGTAAAATAGTTCCCCTCTCCTCCAATCAGGGTCGGAAATATCAGCAGAGTCTCCGATCGTTTTGATCCTATCTTGTATTTCTAACATTTTCAGATTCTCCCCGAAACAGCGTTCAGCAAATCGTCGTATGATTTAATAGAAAGTTCCTTTTTAGTCGCATCGTTTACATTTTCCAGTGGCATCTTGCCATTTTCTTAAATAAATGGCTCAAACTGTTGGATGATTTTTTGTTCTTAGCTCGTTACAAAAGAGGTTTCATTAACAAATTACTTTAAATCGGCAGTCCGTTTCCTCGTTGCGCAGGTTCCGTTTCGCACAGGGGAAATAACATATTTTTTGGACGGGGCTAAAAATATTTTCCGCTTATGACAGTGCTCTGTTTCAAGCAGGTTTGACTGCATTTCGATCCGATTTCTGAAAATGACTAAAGACTACAAACCACCCACAAGGAAGAGTGCTGTTCCCGATAAAACCATTTCGATTCTGCTTTGTTTGTCATGTCAAGTACCTATACATAACTTAAAATACTTTCCCTTTTGTTTCAGTACAACTTAACGGGCAAGAAATTGAACATTTTGGTGAAGAAGTTGATAAACAAAATGCCCATCCAGAACGCCGATTTCGTCATTAACCCCGAAACTGTGGAATACTTCAACAATATCGATTTGGGAGATTTTTAGGCAAGATTAAGAATATTCTGTATATAGACCAGCAGATAGCAGTTTTTATTTTTGAAATTTAATTTTCTTCTAAAATTCTAATTTTATAAATTCTGATATCTTTTCAAAGCTAATCTGGCAATGAAGGTCAGAAACTTTATCTACACACACCAGTACAGACATCCAGATCACATCTTGTAATCTGGATCATCCAAAAAAATCCATAATCCAAGCTTTTGGACTTTTATTGGACATCCCTTTTTTATAAAACTAAAAAAAAAAAAAAACTTTGTTAAAAACAATATACAACACAAAATGAATAGTGTCGGCCCGTTTCGAATTGAAGAAAACAGCCTTCTTCGTCAGGAAGCACAAGAAACGCAACCTTCACTCGTCAGAACTAGATCAGCGATGGATGTTTGAACAGCAAACGTGATTGAATCATCAGGGAAATGGGTTGTCAAAGATGAAATAAGAAAAAAGAGGAAGGAACAAGAGGCAGGACACTGTGTGAATGAACAATAAAATACCACAGAGGAATGTGAATATCCAGCAAAATATTCAAAGCACCATTCACGTTTGCTGTTCTAACATCATTTGCCGATCTGCCTCTCACGAGTGAAACTTGAGCTTTTTTTGTGTCTGGAAGAAGAAAACTATTTCTTGACTTTGAAACCGGTTGACAGTATTAATTTTGTTCTGTATGTTGCTTTTAACGAAGCTATTTAATTCTATTACATCAGCAGTAGTTTAATCTGTGCGTATCCATATGTTACTCCAGGTACCATCTATGGACGTCTAAAGGACGTCCATGGCAGCGTGAAAGAAATGTGTAGTGGATCTTCCACATTAGATCCAAAGGATTATTTGTTTTATATTCATTTTGACAAAAGGTACAGTCCATTTTCTAAAATACACAGAATACAGGTAAAATTGTAAAGATTTGAAAAAAAAAAAAGAATAAATAAATGAATATGCTACGTTTTATATTGTAATATGTATATTTTATAAATGAAAATAAATGATTTTGAATTCAGAACTGTAAAAGTTAGTTTAAACTTCTGAACATTTTGTCCAGAAGCGTCGTCAGTAAAAATGGAGGGGGGGGGGGGATAAGTAAAACTAGGGCAAGGTAAATAAGCACAAATAGACTCAATATTGAGAATCAACAAACCCGAAGTCCAAAAGGGAATGAGCCCATTTTCCTTTTGGACATCGGTTTTGTTGGTTCTCCTGCACTGACAAAGAGGATTCAGCGTATCCTCGAAACAGCTGTATGCTGCATTATTGTGTTATTTGTGCTTATTTACGTTGCTCTAGTCTTCCTTCTCCTCCGCACAAAGTGTATTTTACTTATTAATGGGGGGGGGGGGATGTTCATCACCAAATACCTTGTTTTCTAATTCTCCAAATATCGTTTCTCCGAAATTCAATGTGTTTCTGGGGGAGTATGTTTCGCCCTTGATTGTATGTCTCGCCTCTCCTGATTTTGTCTGCGTATAGGAATTACAGTTGGATAAGTTTTGCTAGACTCTGATATCATATGAGATTATATATAAGAGTCTGGCAAAATCATATTTATCATAATTTATATGGGATTTCTCAAGCATAAAATAGAAAATAGTTATACTAAACATTAAATTTCTTATCTTTAAAAAGCACGTTGAACAATAAAAAATTTGCCCTAAGTGATTAATTTTTTATTATGTATAGAACTGCTAACTTGATTGTCACAACCAAAGTGTAAAACTTCTTATTGTTCAATGACTATTAAAAATATCGGTGATATTGCAGTGGGATTCGTAGCATGCACATCCCAATAAAAAATTTAAATTCAAATAATTCCATTATAATAATCTCCAATTGATTCATTTTATGTCAAAGTTTATTTTTCAAAGTTGGCAACAAATCAGTGAAGCAGATGAATTGGATGCAAATCGTCTGTCTTGTGCTATTAAATTCAATCTTAACACCCTTTACATACAAAGCGTAGTCCAAACTTTCCTGTGTCAACTATATAAAATTGTTCTGAAACTGTTTCACCTTGGGAAAAAAAGTTATGAAAATCTTAAATTATCAACATAAAATGCATACAGCGAAACTTTTCACTGCCAGGCACTTCAGAAGAACACAAAATGTTTCTATTTAAGAAGTGTCTCTTAGAAAATTTGGTGTTCTTAGGTTTAGATTTTGAGATTACTCCAATATTCTTAGTTATCATATCTATTCTGTAGATTATCGAATTAAGTAAAATATTCATTAAAAATTTAAAAGATCCATAAAGAAAAATTAAGTCAGTGAGATAACCTATTTTTAAAGACTTGCAGTTAATTAAAGACGTTTGTTATTGTATTAATATATTTTAAAATTTAAATAATATGTGTACACTATAAACACAACATAAAGAATAGAACATGCCCTTAAAACTTGCATCAGAAAAGAAAGAAAAAATATATAATAATTTTGTTTGTTTCTCAGGTCGGTATTTGGACCGAATTTTTTTTTTCTTTTTTGTGAAATAACCCACATAGAGCAGACATATGAATGTAGACAATTATCTTCCTGTCGAGATTAGATCTCTTCTCCTAATTGTACCCACCGTTTTGCGCTTATGTTTGTTTCAATTACACCATTGAAAAACAACTTCAATGTATTCTAGGGTTTTACATAAAAATCTTTCGAGGAATGTTATTATTGTGTGACACTTCGGAGTATATCAAATTGGTGAAAATTAATAAAAACCAGTATTTTTTTTTAATTTGCATTTATTACATAATTTTTACCTTCATGTTAATGTAAGTAAAATCACATCATAATTGTAAACAAAGGAAATTTACATTAAATGCTTTAATTTTTTCAAACAAATTGCGGCCAGCTGTGTTATAAGATAGCAGATGATTTTTGTGAATTTTACTAAATCTGAATAATTTAGGAATACATTCTACAAAAAAGTGAAGGCTGATGGGAGATTTTATTGTACAAGAGCAAAATATGACTAACTGTCAAGGTGAGTGTTTTTTTTATAGTAGACAATCTAAGGGAAATTATGCCTTATGCCATATTTACTTAAATTGTATGATAGGAAACTATGAAAACCCAACACATAAAGCTTGTCAATAGCATTTGATATTTAAATTACTGTATAATGTTGGAGATCATGTTTGTTTGAATGTGACAAGTAAATAAGTAATATAGGCTTTAGAATGCTTTGAGAATTCTTTAAACTAAAATATGATTTCAAATGCTTTTACAATTGGTATATATATATAAATCCTGAGCAATGTCGGGTTTCTTTCCATTTTGTGGTTGATTTACGTAAGCTCTTTATCATTGATGAGTTAAAATATTTAGATGGCAAGCTTTTTAATTTTTTTTTGTAATTTAATAAATAAGTCTTGTAATTAAATAAACATTAAAAATTTCCTTTAATCTAAGTTATTTTAAAATAATAATAAAATCTATATTTGACTATATGTTTTCAATATATTTAAAAAGAAAAATTTGGAATTTTAAAAATTCATTTGAAACATTAAAAGTTTCTTTAATTTAGAAAATTTTAATTCAAGTTTTAAAATGTGGAAAATATAAATAAGATGTTTACTTAAAATTACTTATAAAGTATGATTTATAAAGTTTTATTAAGATACATTGCTATGAAACAGTTATTTTAAAAGTCAATTAAGAAAAATACTTTTCTAAATATAGAAAATAGTCACGAACTCTTCTTCCAAAATATATAACAAATGAAACTGTGCAAAATTATATTAATTGAAACTATTTTCTCTTTGCAAAGTCATGAAATAATTAATATTTAAGTGTAATAAGCATTTAATATTGCAGTATTAATTTAGTTCTATTTACATATCAACACTACCAACCTGAAATCAACTTAATAAATCAAATTTTAAGCAAAAATACATGGTAACACAGGTTTTATAATGTATTACAATACGAAGTAATGCTATTGACACCCAATTTTAATTAATACACTATGAATCATTTTTACTTTCCTTATATACATAATGTATAAGGAAAGTTTGGACGGGGTCGAAAAGTCGAATTCGAGTTTTCGACGGGAGAGTTTCAAGCATCCCTGATCACGAATCAAACATTTTTGAAATGATGTCTGTCTGTGTGTGTGTGTGTGTGTGTGTGTGTGTGAAAGTATGTGTGTGTGTGTGTGTGAAAGTATGTGTGTGTGTGTGTGAAAGTATGTGTGTGAGTGTGTGAAAGTATGTGTGTGTGTCAGTGAGTTTGTGGAGACGATATCTCACGAACAAATAGACCGATTAGAATGAAATTTGTACAAAAATCACAACCCGTGAATACTGGAAGCCTATTGTTTTTAAACGTAATCGAATGTTCAGAACCCCCCTAAATTATCGAGTAAAATATTGAAAAAATCGTTAAAAAATCAAAACCCTTAATAAAGTTACGCAAATAGACATTTCTTATGTAATTTTTCCTTAGGAAACGATTGACATAAACTTTAAAACGCTAACATGAACCGTTCTCGAGATATTGTACATTTTGAAAATAAATTTATCATAACATCCCATAAATTAAAAAAAATATATTAACTGTTGTGAAACATGTTCACTTTTCATATGTAATATCATGCGATAAATTGGGTGACATCATTCTCGTGGATCTAGCTCGTTCCATTCATGAGAAAAGATACTTTGAGTAATACTTTTGTATTTGAACGCAAATAATTTATCTGCTATAAGAATAACTTATTTCTCCGTCCATATCGCTTGGCGAGACTTTGGCGGAAAGTCGCCAACTTGGCGACTTTTCTAAATGTTGCCAAATTAACGAAAATCTCGCCAAATGGATAAAAATAACACTAAATCAATGAAAATGACGACTCATTGACGAAAATTCAATATCTTGGTAAGAATATAAATAGCTACTATAAGAAAAACCTATTTTTTTATTGTAAAAGTAGCAAATTCATTGCATTATATAAGGAAAGTCATGTGCTGCCCACATCAGATTTTTTTCTATTCGTAACTATGTTTAACATCTTCAGATGAAAAATGAAGAAAGTTCGGTTGTTTGCTGCTGCCACCCATAGCCTCAATATTACTACATCAGACATGGATGGTTTTGACAGAATTTGGCATAATCATGCAGAAAAATGTTTATTTATGGCTCAGTGATCATGAGATAGTTTCAATCATTGTTGTGAAAAATAGCCCCGATACAATATTTTTTTTCGTGATACCATTAGCCTCCCCCCCCCCCCTCGGGGAGGGGGACATTGTCAAGTATGGTATCGATCGAAATATTTTTTCAAGCCCTTTAAAGTGAAGGGTAACACGCTATAGTTGTAATCATTTGGATCCACAATACCAGTTTTTCAATACCAGTTACTCTTATTCAGAGGGTATCACTTTGAAAGCGAGTCAAAGGTGCTTATTGGGGAATAGTCACTTAGCAATCTTACGTCCCCTTTTTTTTCTTTTGTACACAAAAAGTGATCACGTTTTATATATTACTTTTACTATAACATTTCGTCGAACGTATGCATTGAATCCCAACTCCACTTGACCCTCTCAACTTTTCGGCCCATTATTGTTGCTCTGAGACTTCTGCGACCACGTAGCGGTTCACGTTCCTGTGTTGGCTTTCATTTGCCTCGTACACTCAATACAACAAAACAGATTACTATAGAAACGTGTTGCTGCATTTAGTGACCGCCAGTTGCAGGCACCGCAGCTGTATTGTATTTTAAGTGTTGTCCTTGTTAAAATATATGGCATGAAACATTTTATTTGCTAATTTTGGTCCCTGGTTTTATGTCCCTCTCAATTTATTTTTATCACACTTCGCCACTGATTATGACGTAGATGGAAACCAAGCATTTACTTAAGGTACGCTACTGATTTTGACTTAGATGAGAACCATGCATTTACTTAAGGTACGTATATACAGACTGTACGTATATACAGGCTGTACGTATATACTGTATGTATATACAGGCTGACGCAACTGCCATTTAGACTCCGACCGGTCCATGTCAGTTATCGTCTGTCTGTGCTATTTCAACTCACGTTACATGGCTGATATTTGACACTCAATTTAGCTGTAAAATAGGTGCTTCTGCTTTTAAAAAATTGCACCATTCAAGAACGTAGTTTGGAATGTGGTGGTTTTCTCGGTCCCGAGAAAAGGACGGGAAAGCCTTATCGTCAAGTATAGCCATCGTTTCAACTGGGGAGTCACCCAAGATGGTCCCGGCTGCGCCAGCCTGTATATTTAGGAGCCTTATGTTTACGCTGTTGAAATGACAACGTGATTCATGGATTCAACACATCTCATGGAGTGAAACAATGGAATTTTTATTCACGTCCCATTACATAAGCGATCCGTCGGGGTTACGGTTCATTCCTGGATGGCCGCAACCCATCGAGCTCTTCTGGCGCGGATGAGCCACATACCGGGATCCAGATCTTCACGTCTCACAGATTCTACGACGAAGAAATATCACATTAAACAGCAATGCTCATGGGACTGCATATGTAAATACCCACAGTTGACCATAAAAAAGAGGGGGGGGGCACCTTAATTATATCGCATTCAAAATACCTTCTTGACACCTTTCAGAAATGTTGATGTGTTCGTTTAAAAACATTGCGGCTCTTCAAGAAGTATGTGGCGCTTTTGATGTGAATAACTCTGTGCTCACAAAAATATGTATGAGGAAATTTAGTTTATATATAAAATATATGTTTATATATATATATATATATATATATATTTCCTAACTTTTAACCAGCTTCCTAACCAGCTGGTCGACGATGTACATTTTATTCTTGTTGCCCCACTGACGTCAGTGGTTTGCCCCCCTTCTGGGAAAAGGTCTGTGGACGCCCATGATCATTAGTTTTATTAAATTAAAATGTTCAAACTGCTGTAGAAAATAGCTGCAATGGAAAAACTTTTGTGCATAACGCACGAGATACAGGTTATTTTTCCTTTCCAACTAAGGAAAATATATGATTGGATTAGGCTCAAATATTTAAATTCGAAATCTAGAACACCAATCCACACTATTTGACGCAACTCTAGCTCAAAAACTATCCAACAAAATATAATAAAATTTGGCAGTTGTGCTACTTATACGGTGCTGGTTAGATTTTGATATAATTGGAGAAAACGTCCAATTTCATTTTTCGAAATGATCCGTCAAATGGTAAAAACCGAAAAGAATAAATATGACTTATATTGATTAAACGTTGTTTGTACTTAATTTTTGGTACCAAAACGATTAAAGCAACTTTCTTTTATTACTCTAGAATAAACCGTCATGAAATAGTTCTTTTATTATTATTATTATTATTATTATTATTATTAATTTGACGTCATTTTAAATAGATAGTATTTTTTTTTATATACTGCAAGAAGGATATAACTTGCAAAAAGATAGCCATTTCATTAGAAATTTAACCAAGATGTTCTGCAGATCTGCCTGCGCGAATAATTTTGCATACCGAGAAGAAATATTCTTATACTTATCATTTTTATAGGGGAATATTTTTTTTAAGTGATATGAAATCAATTACAATTTGCACATCTATTAAATCATCAGAAACGCCATGTATATCTACTAATAATGTCTATAAAATACCAAACGGAATGTGTATTCGTAGGTACAGTCATGTGCTGCCCTCATCAGATTTGCTTTCTTATGGGCATCTATAAGGGAGGGCAAGGGGGCACTTGCCCTCCCCTGAACGTTCAAGGTCACAAAGGTGGGCATCAAACTTATTGATGCTGTACATATATTCTTCAGTTTTCCCCACTTACATCAGGTTTGCCTCCTCTGGAAAAAGTTCCATATAGATATCCTAAAAAATAGATGAAATTTTCCTATCTTTCTCAATACTAGGAATCTGGGCGGGGGGGTAATGTCTTACTCTGAACTCTCACGTTGACCTCGTGGTTTTGATGAGAAAGTTGTAAAGTTCCTTGCTACCCCAACCGGGAGTCGAACCCTGGATCTCCGAACTGGGCAGCCGACGCTCTACCGTTGAGCTACTGCGACGAAATCTTATCGTCGAAGGCTCTTATCGTCGAAGTGGACTCTGCATTCTCCACCTTCTAATGTCAGATTGGCGAGCCACTGACAATCTAACTTACCACCTCCTGCTGCTATTTTTACCGCTAGTTAGCCTTCTGATACTACTATTTTTACCCAGGTTAGTGTAGTGAGGGGTCGTTATCCTCTCAGTTTGAAATCGGCGCTCTATCTTCCAGAGTCCACTGAATCCGTACGAGTCGTACTAAAGTCTCTTTCAGACCTCCGACATCTTTGCACTCACCCACGTGATGGATGTGTTCGGGCGCCATTGTAAAGAATCTTGCTGCCCCAACCGGGAATCGAACCCCAGATCTCCGAACTGGCCAGTCGACACTCTACCGTTGAGCTACTGGGGCGAAATGGAAAGCTCTTATCGTCGAAGTGGGCTCTGTAAAGTAGCAAAATCTTCTTTGATGGTCAACATTTTTTTCTTTTTTCTTTTTAGATGCTGCTCGTCAGTTCTTAATCACTTTATGTTCACGCTTTCGTTTCGTTCGATAATGGAATTTGAACTTCGACCACCCGCGCGGATCATCATAAATGCCGATATTCTTTCTTAATAACTTGGTGGAAGTAGGGGGCCATCCGGGAAAAAACCTCTGCTGTTTAAACCCAACCCACCTAAGAAACATCTTGGGGATGGTTCTGAGACTTGTGTTATCTATCTGTTATATAGAATATCTAAGGACAAGTTCTATGGACGCCTGTAGTTTGACCGTACCTGGGAGACCAGGAGAAATGTAAAGATACGTACTGGGTCTGGGAAAGTCTTTACCCCAAGTGCCGACGAATGGGCTCCATTCTTGGCTCGGGGGTCTCTTTAGGAACCGTCCATTGGCTTTCGTCACCGGAATGGTGAAGCCTTCTCGTCCCTTAGGATGCTGAAAGGAATTGAAGGCCCGAACTTATTATCAGGTGTGTTTTATACATAAAATTTCAATTCTGATGTGAATAGCATCTATGGGTGGAATATCTCTGTCTGAAACGGGGTGTTATGAAAAGTGTAGATGCTTTGGACGCTTATATCTATCAATCTAATAGATAAAAATGGAAACAATTTTGACTTGTTTTATCGGAAATGGGTAACTATTTATGAATATACAAAAACTGTTTTTAATATTTTGAACAAAAGAGTTTTGTAAGAGCGAGTTTTTACTCCGCTTTGCGCGTACTTTCACTGGAAATATCTTCTGTAAAAGACAGATAGAAATAGTAAGCAACGAAAAATATTTAATAAGAAATTTAAATTCTAAATCAATAATTTGTTTTTAAAAGCTCTTATAACGTTCGAACCATCGTCGTGTTAAGTTGAAAACGATCGAAAATTTTCCGTTTTCAAAGTTTGTATCTCGAAATTTCAAAGTGCTAGTTATAAACAATAAAAACACAGTAATTTACAACGTTTCTTTTTTTTCAAATTTCACATTCTTTACAAATTTCTGTAATAGTTAAAAGGAAAGAAAATCATTTTTTGTTTTAAAATGGTTTTTTAATCATCGGCCCAATTGCATAAACTGCATTCGGATTTGACAGGTTCGGACAATCGTCTCTCTACAATAAGAGGTATTAACACAAATCAACGAATGCATAATATACTTCCGCTTGATCAAGCTGTTCCCAACTTATATATTTTTAAAGAATAAAAAAGACAAGAAAACTTTTAAATGAACCACTTACAAATGAAAGCTGGTAAAAACATTTTTTTTACTCTGATACACCGATTGTGATACAAATGAAAGTAAACTCTCCCTCTGTATATATATACTAGCAGCCATTACACGGCGTTGCTCGGGATTTACGATGCAAAACTCTGATAAAAATTACACCGGAACATATAGGGCCTTGAATTTTATACATTGTTTTTTCATTGTGAAAGAAGTAAATTCATTGCATAATGTAAGTAAATAAATCATTGCATTATATAAGTCATGGCTGCTTCCGGCCTGCCGAGTTAAGCCCTCCGGGCGGATGGTCCTGGGGGGCAGCGTCTCGGAATGTAATTATTAGCTGTCCACAATTGATGTACAGTTAATATGTACAGTTTGAAATATGTACAGTTTGAAAGGAACACTAAAATGACTCTTAAACGCTAGACAACAATGCAAATGTTAACAAATTAAATGCCATAATCCTAATGTTTAAGTTTTACCCCAATGCTTGCTTGTGAACCACATTTTTTTATTTTCCTCCCGGAGTTAAAACATACAAATTTTGTGAAGTTCCTATTTTTGGGCATGCTACATACAATTGGCCATGTGAAAAGCAAAGACTTTCTAAATTCACGCCTGCAAACTTAAGGGTTTGTCCTTGAGCATTTTTGATGATCATGGCAAATACCAGTCTAACTGGGAACTGGACTCGTTTGAAGCTGAATGGTAGGTCGGTTGGTATCAACAGTATGCGAGGTGTGAATATGTCCTCTCCTTTTACCTTTCCCGTTAATACCGTGGCTTCGATGACATTTGGTAAAATATTTTTGACACAGCCGTGTTCCATTGCATAGTTTGGGCGGGTCCAGATTCCGTAGAAGCATTATGGTGATACTTTCTTTAACTTCAAGATATGAAAAGGCATTCCAGGTGGCTCAAAGTAGTTCAGAAATTCCAGTGGGTAATTAACGGCATCATCGGTGTCCACTGCAGAGTCAGATGACTTCTCATGATATAAGAAAGGTCCTTCCTCATAAAATGCTGATAATTAAATAACCATTTTGATTTCTTAATACTTTTCGTTGTTGAGTAAGCCTGTGAAAAATAAACCATGGTGATAGAGTTTTCATTTAAATTCATATTTCAAACCTGCGATTTTCAAAAATGACTAATAAGTTCAATGAACTCCACAATACCCAGAGATTTATTTGACTTTCACGTTTTAAACCACAGATTTCCAACCTTTTTCGTTGAGAATCATGAAGTTAGAGATTAGAACTCCTAGGAAAAAGTTTCGTTTTCCATTAATACGAGTATCTCGACAACCCCTGGTCTTAGAAACTCGAAACTTGGACTACATTTATGGAAAGCTATTTAAAAGCTATCCACAGCATTTCATTAAATTCGGAGCAGCTGTTCTCCTGTGATGATGAGACAAACGAAACTTTCGTTTTTCATTAATATCGCGACAACCCCTGGTGTTAGAAACTCGAAACATAGACTCAATTTTAAGTGGGGCTATTTCAAGACTACCCACAAAATTTCATCAAATTCGGTTCAGCCGTTTAACGTGAAGTTGGATCATACATATATACATACATACTTTTCTTATATATATATATATATATATATATATATATATACATATATATATATATATATATATATATATATATATATATATATATATATATATATATATATATATATATATATATATATATATATATATATATATATATATATATATATATATATATATATATATATATATATATATATATATATATATATATATATATATATATATATATATATATATATATATATATATATATATATATATATATATATATATGGATATATATATATATATATATATATATATATATATATATATATATATATACATATATATATATATATGGATATATATATATATATATATATATATATATATATATATATATATATATATATATATATATATATATATATATATAAATATAAATTAGTAAATCCAAAGCTAGAATGTATGTATTAACTCATAATACACTATTCCAAAATTATGCAGGGTGTCCAGTGCTATCGGTGCCCAATGGCTGTATCCTCAACCGTTAGTCACAGAGATACACTTCCAATTTCAAAAATGTTTTCAATTTTAAAATTTCAATTTTATGGTCCCCCGGTCCTACCAATTATATTAGGAAAATCATCCTCATACAATGTCATGCAAAAGAAAAAAAATCTTCCTTTTACAACCAAAATTCATCGAGTTATGGAGCATTAAACTTTATGACTTAAGTCGCTTTTCCACGCATAAAAATGTCCCGTTTTCGGCAACCAACCTATCAGGGACCGTATTGACCATTTCTCAACACAAAAAGTGCTCCAACTTTAAAAAGATATAAGTCGGTCAATTTTGGTCGTAAAAGGGTGATTTTCTTTATTTTGCATAAAACTGTATGAGGATGATTTTCCTATATGTAATTGATAGGACCGGGGGACTGTATAAAAATTTATATTTAGTATTTCATTCAGAAATGTATTTATTGATTTAAACTGTTTCTAAAATAATAGATTTTAAAATTTAAAACATTTTTGTAATTGGAAGTGTATATCTGTGACTAACGGTTGAGGATATAGCCATTCGGCACCGATAGCACTGGACACCCTGTATATATATATATATATATATATATATATATATATTTAAGCGGGAAAGGGGTGTCGCAATCCACCCCTACCATTCTTATGTAATTCATATGGTCACTCCCGTTCTTTTCTACTTTCATTCTTTTATTCTACTAGGGAATTTGAGCAGCACTTGCGCCTCCTCCTTTGTAGTGAATCGTTCTTTTAATTTCTGGCTTATTTGGGATATATCCTATTTTAGTCTCACTGTATCGTAATAGTATATATATATATATATATATATATATATATATATATATATATATATATTAGACAATCGAATGGAGAATTTTACTCGATATTTTTAAAATCTATACAATAATCAGAGTGAAGGGTGATGTATCAAAATGATCGAGCATTTCCACTTGACCCAGATTCGCAGTTTTGGTTTTACTCCATTCGTCTCATCTTCCAGATCAACAAAAGAGTCGCGAATTCGAATGAGGGGGTGACGATACAAAAATATTTTCAAAAGTCTTGCAGCACTTTAATAATAAATATACAATCCTTTTACTGACAACAATTAAAACTGGTTATCAACAACATTGATTAAGTACGAATAACTAGTTTATAAATATCGCTGATCGAAATGCTGAGCATTAACTATACGACATTAACTATACGATAGTCCTTAAAAAATGGAAATGAACTTACTTCTGCGACACGCTCTGAAACTTCCCACTGGCCAAGACTCTTAGGATCATAACAGCTCTCAAACTGAAATCAGAAAGGGGAAATTATGTGGCATTTACTGTACCTTGGATGTGAATAACATCTATGCTTGGGGAAATCGGAGCGTTACGAAATATGTAAACGGAAGCTTATATCTCCGAATCTAATAGATAAAAATGTCTCTTGTTTTGTGTGTCGGAAATAAAATACAGGTCATGAGTACATAAAAATAATTTCAATATTTTATAATTTTGAACTTTTTTCTCTTTCGAAAAATTTCAAATATTATCTGTCCGAGGAAGTGTGTATTTTTTTTTCTTACTTTCACTCGAAATATATTCAAAATTATAAACGATATATATAAAAGGTAAGCGACAAAAATAGAAAATGTAGTTTCTAGTATACGTTTAATTTATATACCGCCAAGCAAGGTGTAAAATAATTAGATATTTTGTTGTGAAGTCTCTAGTCGGAGTGTCCAGATGAAATCGAGGCCAAAACTAAAAGTGCTTTACTAACTATAGACAGGCCAACGGCCGTACCGTGCTGAAAACACCGGTTCTCGTTAGATCACCGAAGTCAAGCAGCATCGGGGCGATTAGTACTTGGGTGGGTGACCACCTGGGAACACCGCGTGCTGTTGGCACATTTCGGGCGCGGTAGCCCGGTGGTTTACGCGCTGGATTTGCACGCTGCCACAACTGCCGCCGTGTTCATGCGGAGTACGATCACGTTAAACATGTGGGTTCGTAAGTCCTTCCGAGAGGTTGTTGGTAGGGGAAGGAGGGTACGGTCCCTGTGGATGCCTCCACCACTGGGTTCCGGTCAAAATTGGGTGGCACTTCCCGGCCGTCGATTACCTTACACCTTTCTGGTAGGTCGGACGGTCTGGGTCTCAACAACAACTAACTATAGACAGTTAGTAAGTCCCTTGTAGCGCTTTGAAAGCCTGTAAACGAAACAAACGAGTCTGAAAAAATCGAATACACTTATTAAACTGTATTTATTTATTTATTTATTCAATTTACGTGGCAACTATAGGTTCCAGCAACCACACAAACATAAGAAGAACAGAGCAAAATACAGGAATACTGAGTAGTATACATGTCAAATGCATTAAAACAGTCTTTTTTTAAATGGGCAGGAGTCCCATTAAGAATACCAATATCTGTACAATAGGTATTACGGAGATCAACCCATTTATAGATAGAACAGATCTTAATGGAATTGTGTTTAACGGTAGTATTGTTAAATAATGTTCTTTTTCTAGTATTATTAACGGGTATATGGAATTCCATGCAAGAAAGTGAAATGGGGCAATTAATAGCGTTATTTAAAACTTTATAGTAAAACAAGAGGCAGGATCCTTTTCTTCTTTTTTTAAGAAGCATTCAATTAAATTTTTGTCTGAGTTTACTGGTGTGCATATCATAAGGATAATAGCCAGACATTCTGCAATTCATAGTACGTAAAAGTTTATTTCGCACGGCTTCTATTCTTTGAGAATGCAGATTGTAGACATCATTGCATATTACTCCAAAATTGGTTTAACAAGGGTATTATAACAAGGGTATTGGTTTAACAAGGGTAAGCTCCTTTAATAGTGTTATCGGTATGCGGCTGAAAGTGAATAGTGTTATCGGTATGCGGCATCATCAAAAGGGACACCCAAATCAATAATACTGGAGTTTTATAATACTCAATAATACGGGATATCAATATCACATTGTTTTGTAATACTCAATAATACTGGATATCAATATTACTGGAGTTTTATTTTGCAATATGTTAAGCACGCAAAACCATTTTGGCTCAAAATATTTAGGGCTGGAACAACCCTTAAATATTTCCCCCCCTATATTTGAATACTTATCTCTTATTTTTTCCTTCAGAGACCGTCTGACTTACTCGTACTTTAAAACAGGAAGGTGTTTGGACAGCCGGAACAGTGCTACACTATTTAGACCGGAACCCTCATGCATTGTATAATATGTAGGAAAAGTGTTGTAACGGGGGATCGAACATTCAAATTAGAGTTTTCGACAGTAAAGCCCATATTAGGCATCGAATAATTCGAAACTAATGCTTTCGGCCTGTGTATGCATGTTAGTGTGTGTGTGTGTTATTGTTAGTATATGTGTGTAATAAATATGTATGTATGTTAATCTATGCGTATGTATCATGTTCATGTGTATGTGTGTGCAGACGCAATATCTCACTAGCAAAAGAAGCGTTTTGAAAATAATTTGCTGCTATTATTGCAATCAGTGAATCATTGAAACCTGTTGATTTTAAACGCAATTGAATGTTCGAAAGACCCCCCCCCCCCCCACCCCATATTTTCGAATGTTTTTTTTTTTAATCCTTAAAAGATTCAATCCCATGAACCGTACCTTCTAAACCATTGCCTCTCAGGTAGACTTTTGGACTTACAGATTGACACATTGGATTTATAGATTGAGTCATTGGACTTGCAAATTACCACACTCCGCTTAGACACGGGAATAGTTGTTTCTGGCGTTGGGGATCGAAACCGGGTCTGCCGTGTGCGATTCTCAGGCGGTAACAATTGGGCTTGAATTACTCTTATAGTATTGCACGAAATTTCAATATTTTTCGGGCAAGGTTAACTAAAAGCATTGTGGAAGCCATGACGGGTTATGAGCTTAGTTTTGTCTTCATAACGCCCATTGTACGAACATTGACTACATTATTTACAAACAAAACTCATTTTATGTAAGGTTAACTTGAATACATTGTAGACGCGATGACCAGCTAATGACTTAGTTTTGTCTTCATATATGCGTAAATTGAGTAGTTGGTTACCATGGCAACAGAAATCCATTTGAATATCAATTTAGACTACATTTATATTAAAAAAAGAAGAATATGAATAAAATTTTGAATATTTATTTTAGAAACCGATTGATGTGACCGTCTGTCATATCAATCGATTCAATCATCTATCAAATCATCGATTTTATAAAACGAATTTTAATTTTTAATTATAAATAGAATTTATCAGATGAACTTAGCGTCGAGTTGCAGTTATCTTTGTGCCTCCGAAGTTTTCAAGATAGGTTTGCATTGCAGCAAACGTTAGAATACTTTTATTGTTGAAATATGAAATAAAACTAACATATTTTTAAACTAGCAGTATATCGTTCTTCGTGCGATATATATAATATAATAATCTTTATAACTATTGTCTTATTAATGTAACAAACTTTATATGTGGCTATTTTCTACAGCCTCAAATCCATTTTCTATATTCTTTACTTTCCCTACATGCATATTATAATATGTTTTGAAAATAATTTGGTGCTATTGTTACAATCTGTTGATTTTAAACGCAATCGAATGTTTGGAAGACACTCCCCCTTCCCCCCTCCCATATCTTGGAATATTTTTTTTAATCCTTAAAAGCTCAGGTCCTTCAATAATGATAAATAAATGATCATTTTATAAGCAATTTTTCTTTAGAAAAAGATTGATACAAACTTTAGAACACTAGCATAAATCATTCTCGAGATATTGCATGAATTCGAATAGATTTTTGAAAAAAAATTCATTAAAGAGCATAAGGATTTTCAATACTGTTAAATAAATAATTATTTCATTTATACGTAATTTTTCATTTTTCCATTACAAAACGAATGATACACAGACTTTAAAACTTGAACATCAACATTCTCGAGGGGTTTGACTTTTATTAAATAAATTTTTAAAAAAATGTTACGCAACAGTAAAAAAGTTGTAAATAGCATAACTTTCCATATGCAATATTTTGCAACATAATCTGTTAACATCATTCTCGGGGGGAGAGGATGCTTCTTGTAATACAATATTGTATTTTGATGCTAAATAATTGGCTGTTCTTTACTTCACGGGATATTAACGAAAGGGCAGTTGTATTTTGGTGTGGATTCTGTGCGTGAGTATTTGGCAATTATTAGTCACATGAATAAGCGATTCTAGTTAGACGCCAAAAGCGTCCAATTTCAATGTGTGCAGTGTTAATTCTATGCCAAAAGCATTGCGTTGTGCAACATGTACACCATTGTTAATTCGATGTGAAATCATTTCAGTACTTAAGGAAAGTTATCAGATGTTTGTTGTTTTAAATAATTACAAAGTAAACAAAGATTTGCGAAATCTAAATTACAGAAAGGTGAAAGATTAGAAGTTCCCTTCTTCTAAGTGTTTAAATGTGTATTTCCACCATTCTGTATTTCGTTATTGTTTGCCTTACTTCGTCGCTATTCCTGGCAACCTTGTACTTTTGTAGAAACACGCCAAAATGGTGATCCTTTTTAATTCCACGACCCTATTATTGTTTATTCCATAAAAAACAATTTAATTAAATCTTTAATTTAATCTTTAATTAAATCTAAAACAAATAAATCGTATTAAAATTTGACTTCAGTTGTTTTTAACTCCATAATATCTTTATAAATAACGCCCAATTAGTTTGAAAATATTTTAATAGCTACATGCAAACTTGCGCACATAGAATTGTGTGTGCAACGTAATACATAAAAATGTATGCTTACCCTCCCCTCTATCCAAGGAGAGAAAAATACCAAAAAAATCTGTAACTTACCTGCCCTGCATTGAAGTTTTTAGACATTTAAACGGTCGTTTGTATATTTCAATTTATAGAAAACTGTGTAAACGTAACTGTGTATCAGAAAAATATATGTTAACGTCACTACTAAAAATATTTATCTCAAAACTGAAAATTTTTTAGATGAGCGTTTTAATCCTGAGTGCTAAAAAATAGTAAAGCTTGTCTACAGACTAAATTATTATTAAAAAAAGTTACTTCCCTTTTAGCTTACATTGAAATAAGATATATTTATTTTGTTACAAGAACAAAACAATTTTTTAACGTGCTTCCAATAAAAATTAATTCCCAGTTAATATAATTTCACATGCTGTGAAATTCAAAAGTCATAACGGAGTTTCCCCGTAATCATGGAGGTAAAAGTAAGGAATTAAAACTTCCAACAATCATTCAGGTGCGCTGAGATAAGATAAGGAGTCCTGCATTGTATGCATTTCTATTGCGAGAGGCCTAAAATATTTATTTAAACTGTCAATTGTGTAAAAATAAATTATTAGCGAAGTGCAAATTAGAACTGAACTAATAAAGAATATTCCTACGTATTTGAAATTATTTTACCTTTCAATTAATTTTTATCTCCCTATATCCTGTACTCTATCCTACAACTGTGAAAAATACTAATTAATTATACGCATAATGAGTGAACTTTAATTTAAAAATAATCAAAAATACATACACTAAATACTACGAAGGAAAACAAAGGGCACTTTTCTGACACTAGAGACAGCTAGATATAATTCTCAAAGCATTATGGCATTTGCAAGCGTTTCATGCATAGAAATTTTATTTCCACTCTATGACTAAATCTTTTCCCAAAAGATTGATTTTTTATTAAGAGAAATAGTTCGCAGGATTCCTAATAGATGACACTCTATGTACACAACTGTACGGATATACAGAGCCATCTATTGCGCATCCCTTGAAAAAAATTTCTTTGTAACTCTATAGCCGTAATTATGCAGAAAAGGAGTTAACTTATATTGAAAAGCGTTTGAGATAATCATTCGGGTGGTACTGGGTAGGGTAAGGTAAGTCCCGCCGCATTGTATGCATTTCTATAGTGAAAAAACTCGTATGGAATTAAATAATGTTTATCTAAAATGTTAATTTTGCAGAAATAGATGATCAGTGCAATGCAAATTAAAACTCAACCGCTAAAGAATGTTCTTACGTATTCAAATTTATTTTACCTCTCAATATAATTTTGTCCCCCTATATTCTGTACCCTGTTCAACAACGAGAAATAAAGCACTTACTACTTCTACTCATAATTAGGGAAAATAATGAAAAATATGTGAACTAAACACTAACGGTTAGTGTTGTTGTTGTTGAGACCCAGACCGTCCTCACTACCAGAAAATCTAACGGTTAATGTGAAGTAACTAACATTTCCTGCTGTGTCAAATGATAACAGTTAGGAAGTTATTAACACTAACGACACCAAGATATAATTTGAAATAATTATGCTATTTTGATTTTCAAACTTTTCGTCCATGGGAATTTTATTTCCTTCTTTCTAACTCCGTAGCTTTGAAGAAAACTTGAATAACGTATTTAGACACAAATAAGACAAAAAGCAGCATACAACTGTTTCGAGGATCCCTTCGTCAGTGCAAGAAAGAGAACCTACAAACCCGAAGTTAAAATGACGAAATGGGTCCATTTCGTCTTTTTGACTACGGGTTTGTTGTTCTAGTTATTCTAAGAACATCAGTACATTCTTATGTCTAGCCCAAGACGGGCTGCCTCCTGTAAATTCAAAATACAAACATTTAAAATATAGCACTAAAGACAATGATATATTAAATTTGGACTATCTAGCTGCGATTTTGGAGTTATTCTCAAAAATCAAGTACATTCCTATGGTGTGACGAAGACGGGCTGGCCCGATAAGGTTTGAAGTCCAAGCAATTAAAATATAAGAATGACATACAAAATTTGGACTTTCTAGCTACTCCTGCTTTTGAGTTATTCTCAAATATTCAGTATATTCCTATGTCGAGCCCAAGACGGGCTGTTCCACAAAAGTTACAAAGAATTAAAATAAGGCACAAAAGACAATGGCATGCTAAATTTAGATTATCTAGATGCTTTGGTTTATAGAGTTACTCTTACAAAACTAGTACTGTTCTATGGCAAACCCAGGACGGGGTAACCTATTAAGGTTCAAAATCAAAATAATTAAAATACAGGGCTTCAAAAACAAAACTTTTTTCAATTCATCCAAAATTAGATTTTCTCAATTCATCCAAAATTAGATTTTCTCAATTCATCCAAAAGTATTTTCTCAATACTTTTTCTCAATATATTTTCTCAATTCATCCAAAAGTAGAGTAAAATTTGGAACTCTCCAAATTAACCCCCCCCCCCCCCACCCCCACCCCATTTCACCACAGCCGCCTCCTCATCCAAGAGTATAAAGTCAATATTGCATCTTCGTACCCACCAAAAGTAATAATCAAGGGTGGGACAGCCCAGTGGTAGGCGCATGGGTATTGCACTCTGACAACCCCAGTTCGACCCCCTTATCGAAACGTCATTTCTTTACGACTCTTGAACAAAGCGTAATTACTATATGATCCCATTAGCAAAAAGTAATTACTATACGATCACTCTCAATAAAGCGCAATTGCTCCTTACAAAACATAATTTCTATACGACCCTCTAACAATACATAATTACTATAGGATCCCCTTAACAAAATGCAATTACTATCAATCCTTCCAAAATATAATTATTATAGGATTTCTCTTAACAAAACAGAATTTTTATAAGAACTTTTTAAAAAAGTAATTACTATATGATCCATCCAAAACGGAATGATACGACCCTTGAACAAAGCGAAATTACTATACGAGCCTCTTGACAAAACGTAATTACCATACGATCCCCTTAACAAATCGCAATTACAATACAACCCTGAAGAAATTGTAGTTGCTATACGACCCTAATTTATATTTCTACTTTCTCATAAAATTATTCAGAAAAAAATATTACTTTTCCTGAAAATTTTCGAATTCGAGATTTTGACCGAAAGTGCGTTTTTAGATCCCCTGAATACGTGTCGAACATTTTTGGAAAGATGTCTTGTCTGTATGTGAGTTTGTATGTACACGTGTGTGATGAGGTGAGAATTGGGCTCGATGAATGTACGTATCACTATGACATAAATACGTTATATGTACACGGATGGATACGTTATATAAAAACTAGAATCAAAAATGTGTTTTGTATTTCACTTGATTAGAACTGAATTATTCGAAATTTAAGATTTTCCTAGCATTAATTCCTATAGAGCAGTAGTAATGATAATTTTCTATAGTATACTCATTTCCTGAAAATAACAGTGTATAATATGGTATGGGATTAAATGGTATTAAAGTAATAATGGTATGGTAATTCTCTGCTAATGCTATGTATTAATTCTAATCAGCCGAATTCAAGAAGTAGTGTGCGAGCGCAATGAAGAAGTGGAATGGGAACGGCTGGTTAGACTACACGACGCTACCCATGCGTTGTCAGTTGACTACGAAGTCGGCCATCTTGCCACTTCCGGTTTTCTCATTGGGGGCCTGTTAGATATAGAGGGTGTTGGCTCTTGACGTCTTTCATAGCCTTCCTCCGTTCAAAGCCACGGAGCTTTCCTGTCCAGAGCTGCGTTAAATCGTTAAAGAACCTTCATTAATTCAGAAAATACCTGATAGGCACCAAAACTGTATAAAATGTATAAGAAATTAAGAATCATTAGTTAAAAATGGCTTGTATGAAGCACTGATGTGTGTGTTGTTATATTAAGAAAGCATTGACGAAAAGAAATGTCAGAATCTAAAATATTACTCACTGATAGTAAATCGTCTGTATGGGATTTATGCCATCAAGTGCGTGCCCAACGTAATGGTTTGAAGACACATAATTTACCAAAGCAATTTTTGTGTGACTTATGTCCTAAGATATTTACAAAGAAACGTCAGAGAGATATTCATTATAGTTTACATACTACTGACGCATCATTCGTATGTGATGTATGTCAGAAATCATTTACTGGAAAATCTAATTTACAGAAACATTATCTGTTACATAATGGTAAGAAACCCTTTGTGTGTCATTTATGTCCAAAGACATTTACTGAAAAAAGCCAACGGGATCTTCATTGCCATTTACATATTGCTAAGCCACCGTTTGTATGTGATGTATGCCAAAAATCATTTAGTTTTAAATCTAGTTTAGAAAATCATTATATATTACATAGTGGTGAGGCAGCTTTTGTATGTGATGTATGTCAGAAATCATTTCCTGCAAAGTCTACTTTAGTGAGACATTATCGTGTGCATATGGTTAAGGCATATTTTGCATGCGATGTCTGTCAGAAATCATTTACGGCAAAGTCTAGTTTAGAGAAACATTATCTGTTACATAGTGGTAAGAAATTAAGTAGCAGAAATTCATCTGTGTGGGACATATGCTATCTGACACATGCTGAACGTAAAGGCGTGAACAACTCAAAACCTCAGAATTTACCAAAGCCATTTTTGTGCAAATTATGCCCCGAGAAATTTACTAGCAAACGCCAAAGAGATATTCATTATCGTTTACATGCTGCTGAGACATCGTTCATATGTGATGTATGCCAGAAATCATTTACTTTAAAAACTAGTTTTGAAAGACATTATCTATTACATAGTGGTAAAAAAAAAACATTTGTGTGTCATTTATGCCCAAAGACATTTACTGAAGAAAGCCAGAGGGATATTCATTATTATTTACATATTGCAGAGGCACCATTTGTGTGTGATGTATGTCAGATATCATTTACTGTAAAATCTAGTTTAGAGAAACATTATATGTGTCATAGTGGTGAAAAACAATTTGAGTGTGATATTTGCCAGAGCACATTTAAACAAATGAAGAATTTAAAAGTGCATTTACGTGGTCATACTGAAGAAAAACCATTTGAATGTGATATTTGTCTGAATACATTTAAGCAAAGTGAGCATTTAAAAGTACATTATCGTACCCATTCTGGAGAAAAACCATTTGTATGTGATGTGTGTTCTAAAGCATATGTTTTGAAATCTAGCTTAAAGCGACATAAATATTCACATACAGGTGAAAAACTTCTGTGTGATATTTGTCAAAAAACACTTGCTTCACGATCAGGTTTGAAAATACATTATCGTATACATACAGGGGAAAAACCATTTGTGTGTGATGTATGTCAAAAAGCATATAGTTGCCGAAATTATTTGAATAAGCATGTTTGTCAACTGAGTAATAAATAGTAGCATTTTTGCAAAGGTGGAGCACCCTGCCTTTTTTTGCCTAGCGCTCACCATTTTTGCTATACTCTGCCAGATTTTAGAGGAACATCAGTCTTTTGGGATGAAAATGCTATGTGTATCTGCTTTCTATGTTTTTTCCAGAAAATTTCCTTATATGATCCGCTTTTTACGAAACTTTCCCCAACGGCTTCATTAAGAACCATTGCTGAGTTCCATTCTATTCTTTACTAAGTACTGACAAGTCATTGCATGGGATTTTTGTGTGACAGAAACACAGATGTTTTCACTATTTGTTCAAAGTGTCTTTTGAAGTATCTTGTTGGTTTTGAGTCTCATTTTTTGACCGGAAAAGATGACATTTCTGCTGTCACCTAAGCTCATCGCATAAGGCCCCAGTGAAATAGAAATTCATATTTGTTGCATAAAAAGTTCTTAAGACACAAAGTTGTGTCTTAACATTTTATCGGTATACCACTGTTAAAAAATTAATCTCCAAGTGATTTTCGTACAATTCTTATGAATTCAAAAGCATCCATTTCCAACCATGTTTTGTATCAAATTATTTTATTTATAAAAGCAAAATTTTCATTTCTTCATAGTATGTTTTTTATTAATAAATATTTTAGTAAAGTATTGATAATTTTCAGTATGATTTTTTGCATACAGATTGCATTTTTTCACAATAATACTAATGAAGTATCCTGTTCTACCCATTAAAATTTTTGAAAAATCCAAAGTTAGACAGCATTTTAAAGTCTCATTTATTTTAAATTTCAAAAGAAAAAAAAGCCCTAATAACTTTGGGCCCACTGTGTGCCCAAAGCATGATAATTAAACATTTAATAAAAAAGGGACCATGCTTGATAAGACTTTTGTTGAAGACCGTGTTAGCATAGAGATTTTGTGACCACTACAGCCCAATATCAGAATATTTCTAGCTACTCTGGAACAAAAATTGAAGGTTGAAATATTTATCTGCATCTTGCACATTGTTTTAGTTTCCTTGTTCTTCATTGGTTGTTTCCAAAATTAGTTTATTTTTGTATTTTTTTTTTAAATATTTCAAATCTTATATAGTTTTGTTTATTATTTTAATGACTATTTAAATTACATTAAAAGTGAAAATTAATTAATATTTAATTAAAATTATGAACATGTAAGTACAGATATATGTATATCAAATTGTTGTTTATGCTCCCGAAAAAACTATATATAGTATTTTTTATTGTTTTAATAACATTTCTAAGTGAATAACCCTTTATTTCATTAATTATATGGTTGTGAAATAGCTTGAAATGTCAGAGGAGATTCAAAATCATCACATCAAAATATAAAACATATAACTCTTATCCAAAATTAATGCAAGCGAAAATTTACAGAAATATTTATATTTTTAGAGAAATGTTAATTATTAATATGCATTTATAATTTGTACCCTCTTATTTTTGGTATTTATTAAATTTTTTAAACTTATTTCTGGTGTTTTTTGCAACTTTGTCAAATTTTTAAGTTTCTTTGTATTACTGTTAGCCACTATTTTCTTAAAGGTTTTCCAAATGTACAAATTTTTTTCTAAACATTTTAAGCATTTATAATCACTAATTATTCTCCGACTTTTAAATCTATTTATAACAACAATTTAATTATTCAGATTTTATTTTTTACCAATATTATCGATTATTTTCCATATTGATCTTATTTACCCCCCCACCCCTTTGTTTTGAAGTTCTCTTTTATTGATCTTTTTATTCTTTACTTTCCTAATTGAAGGACCATTTGCAATAATTTATTGCTTTTCTTTTCGGTATGCGCCCTTTCCTTTCAGGAAGATCCAACTACAATTCTACAGATAAAAAGAAAGGAAAAAGATGGTATTACAATTGAAGTGCCAATGTCCCAGAACTGTTGTTGATTACAATAAAAAGATGGGTTTTGTGGATCACTTTAATCACATGAAAAGTTTATACAAAATCGACAGAAAAAGCAAGAAATGGTGGCACAGAATATTCTTCCACTTTTTAGATGTGACTGTTATCAATGCTTACATTCTGCATAAAATCCTTCAAGATGATATCTTAGAGGTTTAATCCATGAAAGATTTTCAGAAAAATATCATCACTGGTCTAATAGCCATGGAAACTCAGGCTCATCCAGAAAAAAGACTTGCATTGAAGAAATCGAGTCCTGTAACTCTAAAAGCGCATAAGACTTTTGTCCCAAATGAAAGCGACTAAAACATGCAGAGCACAATGCTGTAAGGTCAACATTGAGGCGATGTACATTATGTTGTACTCAGAAAAAACAAACTCACAAAATAGATGTGCTCTACCTGTGAAGCGCCCCTATGCATACAAGCAAAAGATAATAATTGCTTTGAGCTATTTCATTCTACATAAAAGTGATGATGAATGTTGTTTGCTCATTTGAAACAGAGTGTATTAAATTTATTTTATGCTACATTTTTTACTAATTGTTTTTACAATTCATATAAAAATTCTTATTTTATTTACACAGTGAGATAAATTTTAATCTATAAATTTATAATCATTATTATGTTGCTGAGATAAGTGTAAATAATAAGCACCAAGATAGAAATTGCATACAAGCTCTGTTTGTAACATAAAATGAAAAAAATATATGGATTTCATCATGGTGAAGTTCAATCTGCCTGGTAAGAACATTCATTCATAAGATAAATATAAATTTCTTTTTTTTAACACTTTACAACAAAGTTGAAAAGTGTTTATGACTTTGTTCATTCTGTCTGTCTGTCTGTCTGTCCGTTAGCACGATAACTACCGTAAAAATGAGTTTATCAAAATGAAATTTTAGTATGTTGTTCAGACGGTCTGTAGGACCTATGGGAATATAAATAAATAATATCACCCAATTAGTTTTTTATTGAACCCAGGTTGTAAAAATGAAATACATTGAACCCTATGGGACCTAATTTTTCAAACATTTTTTAAGTAAATTTAAAATTCATGAATTGCTTCGAAATTTTTAGGAAATATTCACATTATCCCATAGAATATATAAAAAAAAATTCACTAAAATATGTTAAGTAGTTTTTTAATTAAAAAAATTATTTAATATAGGGAAAAAAACAAATTCAATTAAATTCTGACTTTGGGATATCTTCCAGAAAGAAAATAAAGAGATATTATATAATAAATATCTCTCCATTTGTTTAAACGTTTTGCATATGGGAGTGGCTTCATATTTTAAAATAAATTTGGTAGATAACAATTTTTCATTTTTTTTAAATTTTATATAACTCTTCATGATCGATTTAATTGATGGCATTTTAAATGCACTTACCTACGTCCTAGAGAGTTAAAATTTGGTACACAGCTTAAATTTGTTGGACATTTTATTCGACAAAAATTTGATGGATCTTTAAATATAGATCATACATTTTTTTCGAAATGGCCTGAAAATAATCCCCGTTCACTTCTATAAATCATTGGTGTAATATTGTTAAAAATTCTGATGTGGACAGCACATGTATTTCACTGCAGACTCATATTCGTTCTCTTTATTTATTCAATGATAATTTGAGTTTATCTGCACAACATAAGTATTTTAAATGACATTGAATTTACACGTTAAACTTAAATTTGGTTCTCATTTGATAGCTGGACTTATTGTCAAAGATGGCGTAGCGAAAACGCGAAAAAACTAGAATATCTCAAGAACGGCTAGTCCTGGAGTAATGGGGTTAGTCTTATTCTTTTTGTTGTCAAAAATCACATATAAAATAGGAATTTAATTGATATAATTGAGCACAGGTAGTCTTTTATTTTTATATATAACGATTTTTGCTGGCCATTTCGCAAAAATAGCCCGTTCCTTTTTCCCGAATCGTAGTAGAATAACCTACAAATGATTTATATACAAAATTTTGTTAAATTTGGTATATAAATCACTTGTAGGTTATTGAAATATTACACTCCAAATTTTGTTAAATTTGGTTCATTAGTTTTTAGCTAGAGTGGATAAAGGCAATTTCTGCGGCTATTTCGCAAAGAAGGCAGATTCTTTTATTACGAATCGTACTATAATCTAATGAACATCAGGATTTCCCACAAAAAACATACCTACCAAATTGTATGAAATTCGGTCCATTAGTTTTTCAATTAGAGTGGATGTAATATCCACACAGACACACAGAAATATACACAGATACACCCTTACACACACAGACGTCTTCCTAAAAGTAGTTTTTTCGTGTTCTAGAAGTCCCAAAACGTGTAGATCCTTTGAAAATTCGAGTTCCGATCTTCGGCACGATTCCAATACTTTGAGTACATACACATATATATTATCTGTGTATTATCTGTGTATCTAAATTCCGTGCCTATGCAATTACAATAGTTGTGATTTTAAATGATCCCTAGACTTTTATTATTTCTTCAAGGAAGCCTAATTTTAACATATGCAGAATGCAAATATCTCAAGCGATTGTAAGATGAATTACATAAGAATTGCTGAATTTTTTTCACACAAAATTATTTAGCTCTGGAGTCTGGAATACAAGTTATATGAATGAAATATTCATTGATTTTGCATAAAGAATCAGATGATTTATATTTCGATACAGTTTTAAATATTTAAGTATAATAAATTACTGTAGTACTGTGATAATGTAAAAGATATTACCACTGAATGAATCACATTTTAGAAATTTTTAAATGAAATTACATTTCAGTTGGAAAGTGTTTCATAATCAATGCTTATGCATGATTGATCTTTCTTGTTTATATTTTTTTTAAAACTAATGATTTTAGTCTATTTTAAACTACAATTTTAGTCTAAAAATGCTGTTGAATGAATTTCAAAATATTTCTGCGGATATTCTGCAGCAAAATCCAAAAGTTCTGTGTTGTAAAATTATCAAATATGAAAACAATATAGGTAAATTTAAAAAAAATTTTAATTATTGACAATGATATATTAACACCACCAGTCCATACCCATTTTTAATAATATTACCTCAATAATAACAATGCTTATTTACTAACAAATAACAACAATTTTGCTGCCTCATAGAAAGTGTCGTACAGGGACACTGGTATATATAATATACCGGCCCTCAAAAATTACGGTACCAACCTGCATTTTCTTTAATCCTCAATACACCATTTTAAGGTCCCCATGTTCCATTTTATGCAAAATTTAATCAAAATTAAAAAAATTTTATGTAGTGACCCTCAAGGGGTTAAATTCAGGGGAACAATTCAAATGCCATTTTTGATATTTGACAACAAGATTTTAGTATCGCATATTTGGCTCCCATGAACACAGAAATAGTGATCGTACTTTTTTCCTTGGCATTTTGGCTCAAATTTCAGAATCTATTTAAACACATTATTTTGGATGTTTGGCAACAGATAGCAAAGATTTAGTAGATAGAACTTGTTTCCCACAGACACTGAAATTAGGATGTATTTTTTTAGCATTTTGGCAAAAGATAACTCGAGTAAATTTCTTAATTAAAAATGCTGTTTTTGATGTTTAGTAACAATATTTTAACAAAGCAAATTTGCCTCCCGTGTATATGGGAATTGCTATCATTTTTGCATCTGTCAACAAAATTTTACATGATATACAAGTATTATAAATTGTGGTATAATTGTGGTAATATAAGTATTATAAATTGTGGAATTATCTCTAAAAAATTCCACAAATAAAGAAATTTTGCAGCAATCTGCAAAAACCTGCAGTACTGTCAATGGAGGCTGATTCAAGCAGGGAATGAAAGAAAAGGGGAACCCAGAGATGACCATCACTAACCATTATCCCCATAGACCTCCTACCTGCATAAAATCCCACACAGAAAGAGAACACAAGGCAAGTCGTAAATTTTTGTCACGGTCCGTAATCACTGGATTTAAAGGGGAAATGGGGAAGAAGGTGAACAAAGGGATCTTATATTTTACTTCACACTGCCAGAAAACTTCTTGCAGCAATTTCTATTATACGAGATTCTCGCACCTAAACCAGAACCCTATTGTTATGATGCAAAATATGTTATGAGTATCTAACCAATTAAAAACTAATGTGGTGAACAAAAAATTTTCATGCATGATATGAATTCTGTTTGCTTGAAATGCATATACTGTTGGGAACCCTGCTGCAATACTAAACAAAATGCTGTAATAAGTTTTTAATCTTACTTTTTTTGCATGTAAAACATGTAAGATATTTGTTTTTCATTTGCGCGACTATGTCTTCTGAAATCAGTGTACATTAGAGATGAGATAGGCTTAGCCCGAATTGAGTTCAGGCTCAATGGTACTAAGTGCAATCCAGGTTTGGGCTCCAAACTATTAGAAAATGTTGGTAAAAACTTAAAAATCAAAAATAATCACATTTTATGTTATTACACCCATCATGCAGCGTCCACAAAATGGACAGGAGACAACACTCATGTCGAAAACCCAGACCATTCGGCTCGTCCAAGGACTTAGAGCAATTTAATGAATGGCCGGAGACAGCACTCATGTGTCATAGAAAAATGTGTCTTAAAAATAGATTGCCTTTTTGCTAACTTATTACCCTACCCAATTATAATCCTGGGAGAAACACTAAATATGATTATCATAATTTCAGATAACCAGACTGAGAGAATCACAGTTGGGCAATATGTTTGAGACATGATGTATTTACGGCATAATGAATTGTACTATTGTTTTCATTTATTGAAAAGATATCCTGTACGCATGAGGGAATACTAAATATGTGGGACTGTAAAAATGCACTCCTACCAATTCAAATTTTGGATAATTATAACATACAAATGCAATACATTTCTTGTAATATGTGAAACGAAGTTTAGTTACGAAAATTCTCTGATGCATCATAAAAATATATGTACAGCTTGAAATTTTTACCTTTAATAGAAAAGGTCAAATTTAAGTAAAATGTGATGTAGGAAATATTCTAAAACATTTTGTATCCACAAGTAAATCTACTGCAGCTTGGAAACTAAATATACTATGTTTTGGCCACTATTGAAAAATTTAGGCAATTCTTAATTTGCAAAAGAATTGATTTTTTTTTTTAATAATTGTAAAATATCTTAGTAGCAAAGAAAATATATCCAAAATTAAACTTAGGTCAATTTAAAGCATAACTTTTTTCTTATATTAATTTTAAGGTAAATGAGCTTTTTGTCTATAAGATGTGGAAATACTCAAAATCAAATGATGCCTTCATAAAATGTTTTGTATGGATACATTAAGTAAAAAACTTGAACTTACTTAAACTTAAAATAATTCTCATTATTTGATCATAAATTATTATTAAACAATGATAATTCAAGCTATGATGGTCGTATAGTCTATAGAGAAAATTGATAATTTGAACTACACTGTGGATGGGATTAAAATTTGGGATCCAATGAATCAAAATGGCCAATCACACCATCTGTGTCATTGGTGTCCAGGCTATTTGCTGCACTATATTCTCAATGTGCATGCTTCTGAGATTACTTGAACTGAATTAGTCACTGGAAGTTCCAAGTTATGAATTTCCCCATGATAGGCATTTGAGACTGCTGCCATGTATAATTTTTTTTTGCTCACAAATTCTGTAGACATTGGTTAATAATTTTTGATAAGACAATTTGGATCAATTTTTCAATAATAATTTTTATTTCATTGATATAAACATTGGTATTATCAGATATGGTGCAATTCTACGTAAATGCAGATTTCCACTTATTTGGCACTGGGATCAGTGCAAATCCATAAAAAAAAATTGTTTTGGTAGAGTGGATGGTATTTTTGCTAGTAGTGAAGCCAAAAGTTAGTAATGAAGTCAACACCAGTGAAGTGTTACATTTAATTTAAACTATTACTGACAATGATCTTTTTTTTTTACTGGCCACTCAAACCGCTGCTGTAAGCCTTGGGCCAGTCGAGTGGTCTGGGTTTTCTGACAATGAACTTTGACTTCCTAAAGCAGCAGCCTGGGAGACTGTAGCACCTTTGGAGAATTTTGGAAAAATAAAGGTGAAGGTAAAGGGGTGATCTGTATCATTCAGTTTGCGCCTCAATAATAATGTGCTAAAGAGAGTAATATGGACTTCGGGCACTGATAGATGAGGGATGGGCAGTGAATGTTCGATGTGCAAGATGAGGTGAGGTTCTCGGGGCGACATGTAGCATGTTTCATTGAGAGTCAAGTTGCTTATTTCCTTTCTTCCAATCTAACCTAGTGTCTTGGAAAAATTGAGTACAAAGCTGTTTTGATTTTATGCCTTTTTTTGATTTTATGCCTTTTTCATTCTCTGACATTTCATTTTTGTTCTGGTTTCATCAAATGTGATAAGCAAGTGTTTTGTTTCAGCAATAAGTTATTAATGTGACAATTAGGATGGCGAATATTGTTTCGAGAGTTCAAAATTACATGACATTGATCTTCTAGAAAGTGTTTTTCAAACTTTTTTGATTGTGGAACCATTTTGAAATTCAGTTTTATGGTAGTACCTCAAAATGACCCTTGTGGTACAAATTATTTAGAAGTTTACAAGTTATTGTTTTTTAACAAAACTATTATGGAAACCCGGAATTCCACAGACCAAACTTTAAAAAATGCTGATCTAAAAAAAAAATTAGATATGACTGGCTTAATAAAGTTGGAAAAATTGAAACTTATGATACAAAAACTAATTTAGACCGGGATTCACCATTGATGCAATAATATGAAATTTTTATGCACAAGATGTGACCATAACCCATTAACAAATACACATTGTTCTATAAATTTGTGAGTGTGTGTGAACATAGCTTAAGAACGAATACACATACCACTGTGGTATTTTGTGTGTAAGTTGTCAAGAATGAATTCATGTACCATTTTGAAATTGTGTGTGTGTGGTTTGAAAAAATATCTGAAAATGAATTTTACCGTTATGAAACTTTGTGTATATGTGACATGTGAGCAGGTAAGCTCTAGATCACATACCCATACCTCTATTTAATTAGTATGTGTCAAGTATGAACATAACTCAAAAAATGAACACACATTCGGCAAAAAAAATTTCTGTCTATGTGTGAGGTGTGAACAATGAACACACGTACCACTGTGAAATTTTCTGTGTGTGTGTGAGATATGTGAACACAACTCAAGAATGAATGCATATACTTCAATGAAATTTGGTGGTGGGGGGGGGGGGCAGGAATGGCATATGTGATAAATCAAGAATTAATGTGGATTCATACATTGCACATCACACTAAAAATGATGTATTCGTGTTCTACTTCTACAGATTCCAAAGCATGCAGATCTGTCAAAAACTCGAGTTCCGAATCTAGTCCATGACTCTCAGTACTATTCATTACCATGTATTGTAGGGGGGGGGGGGGGGGATCTGATGTGGACAGCACATGACTTTCCATATATAATGCAATGAATTTACTCCTTTCACAGTCAAAAAATAATGTAATCCACGTTACTGTGTATTAATCGTTAAATTGTACATTTGGCGATTTTCCGGATGACAACATGTAAAACTATTTCAAAGTACCCAATTTGACTTATATTTCACGCAACACTAAACAAACAATTATCAATATTGATAGCATCCTCAGTAAACGATATAATCCATATATTAAAATGTTTTAATATAATGAGTGTCCTTTTCATTATTTTAGCATAATTTTTGCAATTTTGATTATATTTTTGTCGATCTGGGGCGAAATATCAAGTTAGCTATACTTTGCTAAATTATTCGCCAATTGCATCACCAAGTGTTACGGACAAACGGAGAGAAGAGCATTTCTTATATACTGGAAGACAGAATTTTAAAATCACCACTTCCCATATGGTGCCATTTTTATCAATTTGGTGACATTTTTGTCACTGTCAACATGTAAAATAGTCGCCAAGTTGGCGACGTCCATCTAAATTTCTCGCCAAGCATTACGGACAGACAGAGGATTGGATATTTCCTATAATCTACTCTTATGTTCTTTCCAGGATATTGAACTTTCATCAATTTGGAGGCAATTTTGTTAATTTGGCAACTTTTAGAAAAGTCGCCAAGTTGGCAACGTTCCTCCAAATTCGTCGTCAACCGTTATGGATAGAAAATAAGTTTTTCTTATAGCACATAAATGAATATTGGCATCCAACTACAAAAGTATTACCCAAAGTATCTTTCTCATGAATGGAACGAGCTAGATCCACGAGAATGTCACCAAATTCATCGTATGATATTACATATGAAAAGTGAACATATTTCGCAATAGTTAATCTTTTTTTTTATTTTGCAATTTTTTGATACATTTTTTTTTAAATGTGCAATATCTCGAGAACGGTTCATACTAACTTTCTTCAGTTTGTGTCAATCGTTTTCTAATGAAAAAATTACATAAGAAATGACTATTTAGATTATTCGTGAGATATCGTCTCCACTGATACACACAGCCATCATCTCAAAAACGTTTAATTCGTGTTCAGGTATGCTTGAAGACGACTACTTTGTGATAAATCACATGATAATATTTTGAATTGAAGAAATAATCGAAGTATACAAATTCATATATAATTGTACTGAAATATTCTATAATTATATACACCGCAGTGGTTAAAGTATTACATCACTTTCCTATAGTGACTATATTGGAAAACGAAAACCCTCTGTCCCCCCCCCCCCCCCCATATTCTCTTTGTTCAAACCTTTACATTATCGCATCAGCCATGTGGCAATCAACTAGTCGTGTCTGGCGATTTTCTTATAGCTACATATATTGAGATGGGATTCCTGTAGTAAGTATGTGAGGGTACAGAGGCAGAGCCAAATAAACATAACAGCCAACCGTTACGTCCCTACACTACACGAGCGGATAAATAGCACCGGACCCACTCCGACGTCATGATGTGGCGTCACCCGACGTCAATATCGACAACCAATAGTAGCTTCAGAGAACTGCGCCTGTGCACGGAGATGATAGTTTATAATACGAACTCATCATCACTCAGCTGTTAAATTTACTATCGTATACTAGTATTATTAGATAGTTTAGAATATTAAATTTTAAGTTATAGTTGATGCTTAAAATGAACTACGCCTGTGCAAGGAGTATTTTGTTTTAATTACGATATCGGTATTATTCAAGGAAATTTAAATATCCTTCGTATTATTGGATAGAATAGAATATTAAACTCTATAATTGATGGCTAGATGTGACATATAGATATAATTTAGTCATTTTGAGAGCTATGTGTCAATGGCATCTAACCAATTTTCCCCATTTAAAAAAATTGTTCTACATAGATGCAATTTAAAAATTATTTGTTTTGTTTATATTATGCAACTCACAAAATCAATCTCCTTTTATTAGTCATGCATTAATTAGATTGTCAAAATGAAATATTGTTCTTTGCAACATTCAAGTTGTCAAGTTCAATTTAAAATTCACAATCATGTGCAAATTCCTATAATATATTAAATGACATTGTTAATCAAAATATTCTGTTAAAATATTTAATTTAATGCTCCTAAAAAGAAGTTTAAGAATATCTGTTCTAGCTATACAAAATTATCTTCACGGGCAGATCTGAAGAATAAAATGTCCTGGTCTTGTTTGCAAACAAATTTACAAAATATATGAAGTTGAATAAATATATGCAAAATAAAAGACCTAAAACTGTATAGGACCCATACTACAACTTATGAGCTTCTAAAATATTTACCAAAATAAAACAGATAACGTAATAAATTGAAAATATCAATAATTCCGTAAACTTAAAACCTAAAAGGCCGTAATTGATTCCAATATATGTCAAAATATGTGCTAATATACTTGTACTGCTTATAGTCTCATGGAGTAGAGGCAGCAGCGTATGTTTGGGGGGGGGGGGCAGGCCTCCCTACTTTTCAAGGCTTTTTATTGTTATGCGTATTTTTCATTTAAAATAACCATAGCATAAGAAAATGCTAAACAGTTGCCCCCCCCCCCTCACACACACACTTTTTAGAGTCAGGATATAAGCCACTGAATAGAAGATATACCCATGCATTTGTAGAAGATTACTCGGTACTACGTACAATATATGAGTTTCAAAAATTTTTGCAAAAATAAAACAATGACATAATAAACTGAAAATATCAATAATAATAATGTTTAAACCTGAAGCCCATAATTGATATAATCCAGCCAAAAATGCAATATCGGTAAAATTTATTTTATGTATATATCTTTATTATTTAAATCGGAAAGGATATAATAAAAATCAGCTGCCGTATAAACAAATTAGATTTAAATTTGTTGCTAAACGACATGATAAAATTTTCTTCAAATAAATTGGCGGAAAATATATCATCTGCTTAATGCTATATGAAAGGTTTAATTGTTCATTTTTAATTAATATCTGGGCAACCCCTGGTCTTAAACTCAAAACATGGACTAAATTTTAAGTCTGGATATTTCAAGGCTATCTACAAAATTTCATTTAAATTCGATTCAGTTGTTCTCCCATGATGATGAGACACACATACAGACAGATTTTCAATTTTATTTATATAGATTTAGAGAAATAGATTGAAAATAAGCAAAATGAGTAAACTTGCATTATATCTATTAAAAGTCTACATTTGGATAATTTTAATCCAGAATCAGTCATTCATAAATGATATTTTTCAGCTGACAAATGTAAATATATCAATAGCTAGGAAGAAATTGTTATCCACTCAAAAATTTTACTCAATTTTATATTTTTGTTATTTTCTTACATATTATTATCAGCTTATGTAGGAATGTACTAAAATTTGTATTTACACAAGACTTTACAGTTATGTGCATATTTATGTTATTTTATATTTTTGACATAGCAATTGCATAATCTATATAAAGAAAATTGAAAATCTGTCTGTCTGTCTCATTATCACGGTAGATGGCTGAACCGAATTTAATGAAATTTTATGGGTAACATTGGAATAACTCCACATAAAATTTAGTATATGTTTCGAGTTTCTAAGACCAGGGGTTGTCTAAATATTAAGATATTAATTAAAAACGAACAATTAAACTTTCCATAGAGATAGCATTATGCAGAGTATATTTCTTCCACCAATGTATTTGAAGAAAATTATGTTATGTCACTTAGCAATGGATTTAAATCCAATGTGTTTATGCAGCAGAAGAGTTTTAATAAATCTTTTCCGATTTAAATAATAAAGCTATGTATACGTATGAAATAAATTTCATTGATATTGCATTTTTGACTGGATTATATCAATTACTGTCATTATTATTATTGATATTTTTGGGGCTTATTGATAGTTTCAATTTATTATGTCATTGTTTTATTTTGACAAAAATTGTTGTAACTTGTAGTACGGAAAATCTTCCCCAAATGCATGGGTATATCTTCTAATCTATTAGAATATGTTATATCTTGTATTCATCTTACAAAGTTAACATTTTAAAATCTCATGCATTTCATCCATTCTTTGTATTTTTATGTGAAACTATTTTATTTTATTCAGCAATAAATAAAACTTCTTGAAATAGAAGTTATGAAAATGCGAACATACCTGAATAATTTTGAAAATCATTATCATGTTTTATTTCTTCCATGCCATGAGCAGTGTGCAAATGATTGCGAAAATCATCCGACTTCAGTGCTGTAAAATTACAATTTTTTTCTTACAGTTTTTCTTAAGTAGATTTACTGGAAAATATCTTTTGCAATTGCACATTTTAGAAAACTTTTCTGTTTTCTGTGAGTTTTTGGCTTGTGAAGTGTTTGGTCCATCCTTAAGCTTTGGATCAACATTCATATTTCTCAAAAAGAAAAAATTCACGAAACTTAAATTTACTGCGAATGCTAAATAAAAACTCCGCTAACCAGAATCAACGTGTACCCTACGTCATCGGCTACGTCAATCGCATCATCGTCAGTTGTGGTTCCTTGTTAGTCGAATCGGAGTGGGTCCGGTGCTATTTATCCGCTCGTTACACTACAACCTCTTTTCTTTCTTTACGTTAGCTCCGTTCACATGCACAATTTAAAGCCGGTATCATAGCCGATTCGGAGCTCATTTATCCTAACTTCAATATATGTCAAAAACATGAGTGGTATAAATGTAGCTGCGCAGCTGGAACTGCTTTTCTCGCGATATCCAAACACAATACTCGCGGGCGACTTCAATGCACACCACCGAGCGTGGGGCAGCAGGAGAGCCAACACACGCGGTACACAGATACATAGATTGCTAAACACAACAAACACCAACATCATTGCACCGTCGAGACAAACCTGCTTCTCAGGTGCCAATGGCTCATTCATAGACTTTGTCCTAACGAGAAACATAGAATACGCTCACACAATTGATACCCTGGATGAATTCGATTCGGATCATCTACCGGTACTGGTGACATTCGATTTGAACATCCCCTTCCAGCCTCTCTGGGACAAGAGAGGGTGAACTGGAACGTATTCAAAAGAGCACTTTTCGAGCCGCATTTAGCAGTACCCAACATTATGAGCACGGCGGATATTGACTCTGCCACGCACACACTCACAACAGAAATCAGGAGAGCTATTGCATCTGCCACAACACATCGTGAGTCACCAAAAATGCCCACACTTTCCCACCATGTCAAACAATTAGTTAGGCAAAGGAACAGAATGCGTAAGACATGGCAGGCTAATAGAGACCCTACCCTCAAAAGGGAGCTTAACAGACTCACGTAAAAAGTCAGGGATAAAATTGTCGCAGAAAAGCAGCAACAGTATAAAGAGTTAATTGAATCCCTTAGCTCGGAAGACGTATCGCTCTGGCAATTCGCTAAAAGACTCAGAAAACCTCAAATTAAACTCCCGAAACTAATAGATGGCGTTAAAATCGCGTACTCAGACGAAGAAAAAGCAGAGGCGCTTGCTAGGCATTACGAAAAGCAATTTGAACCAAACCACGATCTAATGTGTCAGGACACCCTAAGAATGGTTAGGCAAACTCTAAACAACTTCAGGAACTCCCCGGTCACGGCTGAGATTAACCCAGCCACCCCGCAAGAGATAATTGATATCATCAAAAACCTTAAAAACCGTAAAAGCCCAGGGCACGACAAAATCAGGAATATTGCGGTCAAAAACCTACCCTTAAATATAATATTTTACTTGACCACCCTAATAAACAAAATACTAAAACTAAATTATTTCCCCAAAGAATGGAAGGAAGCGATAATTATAGCGATCCATAAGCCTGGTGAGGATGCCACAATTCCAGCCAACTATAGACCAATCAGCTTACTACCGACACTTAGTAAAATTACTGAGAAAATAATTCTTAATAGACTGAATACGCACCTTAGTGAGAATGATATTATCATTCCGGAGCAGTTTGGATTTCGGCCAAAACACTCCACCACTCATCAATTGCTGAGAGTGGTAGAGTACATATCTTCTGGACTTAATAGTAAGACACCCACAGCTGCGATTTTTCTTGACATCCAAAAAGCCTTTGATAAAGTGTGGCACTGTGGATTAGCATACAAATTGATCACTCTAAAAGTCCCTGACGCACTTGTCAAACTTTTAATCTCATACCTAAATAACAGACACTTCCAAGTTAGAGTAAAAGATAACATGTCTACACCCAAGCTCATTAAAAGTAGTGTACCGCAAGGATCCATCCTGGGCCCGACACTCTTTAACATATATCTAAATGACATCCCCAGGACCCTAGACACGGAGCTGGCACTCTATTCAGACGACAGTGCGATACTTGCAAAACATCCTTACGTCTCAGTAATGCACAGACAGCTACAACAACACTTAGACATACTCCAAACATGGCTGGAAAAATGGCGAATAAAATTAAACCCCAATAAATGTCATTGGATTTATTTCTCTAGAAAACGTAAACCTCCGCCGCCTCTGTACATAAACAATCATGCCCTAAAAGCGGAAAAATCTACTAAATACCTAGGTGTAACGATAGATTCCCACCTAACCTGGAAACAGCACGTAACGAACTTAATCAAAAAAGCGTATATGGCCACAGGAGCCTTATACCCAATGATAGGAAACGGAAATCTAAGTTATCAAAATAAACTCCTAATTTATAAATCGGTCATCCGCCCGGGGATGCTATATGCAGCACCCGTATGGGGATATGCCTGTAAAACTACTATAGACTTACTAGAGACAAAACAAAACAAAACCCTAAGGATTATAAGGAAAGCTCCTAGATACTTAAGAAACTCGGTAATTAGGAAAGACTTCAAAATAAAAACTGTTAGAGCCCAAATTAAAAAGCTAGCGCTTAAATTCTATAAAAATCTGCCATCTGTTCCAAATGAACTACTATTCAATCTGCATGACTATGATCATCGCAAAGCCAAATCACGTAAGAGACCCCGCGCGGTACTTAATATTGAAAATCGGAATTAAGTAAGTCCCAACTTAAATAGTTGATATTAAATTAAAACTCGATCAATGTTTTCTAAAAAATGTTGTTAAACCTTAAACTGCCAAATTGATAGGAAATCCTTAGAACTGCATCAACTCCCCAAAATTACTCAAACTCTAAATGTGCAACAAACTGCCACACTAGGAGCTAAGTCAAATAATAAAAACAGTAAATCAAAAACCTCGAACCTCCAACTATGGGCAAATGAAATAATGTCACAGTATGAAGATAAGAACCACACCTAGAGATTGGAGATTAAAGGCGCTTCGCGCCTGGTGCTCTTTTCTGGACGAAACCCACATCCGATTCGGAGCTCAGACTCCGAGCTACGAGGTTGTGATTTTGTGAAGCTGCTGCTTTTTGATTGTGGTGACTTTCTTTGCTTAAGTTTGGCGTGTTATATCTAGTTACGATAGAACACGTCGGGCTAAGCAATTACAGCTTTGTTGTGTACGGATTTCTCGCCATTTTGGATTCGTGCTTTTTCAACTTTGGAGTGCCACGTGTGTTTTTCCCACGTGGTAGTGCTATTGCTTTGATCGTTTCTACGCTGACGACATGGATTTGGATGCATTCGATACGGAAGCTACTCGCGGACTTGCTGGTGAGCTAGACGAAGATGGACTGCGGCCTCTCAGGGATGCCATGATTGAATATTGTGATACTCTGCCCAAGGATGGATTGATGCCCGCTTGGAAGGAAGAAGTGAAAAACGCTGTGAACTTTTGTGCACTGGCAATCTACACTCTGACGCTACACATCAGGGAGCTACTGACGAATGGACTACTCGGACGGGACGAGGACCAAGTCTCCAAGATTCTGGGTTCGTTTCTTTCTGTAAATTATTTTTTGTTGGTCCAGAATTTGGATAGGTTTTATGCTAGTAATTTAAATGAGATTTATAACTGTGAAGGAAGTAATTCTAGTGATGTAATTAAATGTAAAATGATAGAACTAGGCTTAATTAAAGAAATTAAAGATGAAGATAAACTTAAACCTGTTGAAAATCCAAATAAAAAGAGGAGGATAGAGGGGCAATCTACTATGGATGCTCCTACTAAAAACCAGAATGGAGAATTAAACTTAAAATCTAATGACAAGGATAACATGGATTGTAGTGAAAAAATTGATAAAGATGTAAATGATAATGTTAAAACTAAGAGTTATGCTGAAATTGTCGCGCAACCTATAGTGTTCAAAAGTGCACCAAAACCAAAAACGGTTCAAAATAGTGTAGTGGTTGAGAAAAAAGACCCAAAAGCGGAATGTTTTTTCATCAAGTTTAATGACAATTACCAGGCTCTCCTTAAAAAATTAAATGAAATCTCAGGTAATAAAGTATCTGGCAAGCTCACAGGAGACATGCTAAAATTGATTCCAAATGACGCTGACGCCTATAGGGTTGTACAACGCCATTTATCTAGTGAGAAAATCCCCTTCCACAGTTTAAACTTAAAGACGGAAAGGCCCAAAAAGGTAGTTTTGAAGGGGCTACCAACAAACTATAACATTGAGGAAATAAAAATCACTCTAACATCCGAAGGATTAGATGTAGTCCGGGTTTCTCAACTGAGAAACACAAAAACGAGATTGCCCCTGCCGATCTTCTTAGTCAGCATTAGGCCTACGGAAGACTGGCAGAGGGTATACCGACTGACAAGATTAGGATACTTGGCTGTGAAGGTAGAGGCCTTCAGAGCACGGGGCTTCAAAATCTGCTACCGGTGCCAGCAATTCAATCATTCCTCTGAGAATTGCAGCATGCCACCAAAGTGCCTTAAGTGTGCTGAAGAACACTTCACACGTGACTGCCAAAGACCAAGGACAGAGAAGGCAACGTGTGCTAACTGCAATGGAGATCACCCGGCGAACTTCAGGCAATGCCCGAAGAACCCCTGGAACAGAGGAAAGGCACCGGGGTATGCCCCCCCCCCCTCCCCCCAAAAATCAGATACCCCCTTGGAGGCAAAAGGCCCTCGGTCTAAACCCTCAGACACCCCATCAGGACTCCTCGCACTCTGTGCCACAGGTTAAAAGAACTCAAACTTCAGCACCTACCAGATCGGTGCAAGAGCAGGCCCCTAAACCGTCGACCTCCAGAGAAATGACTGTGGAGGAAGTGAGAATAGCTCATGAAGACATAAATCAGAGGATAGCAATTGATAAAGCCGCCAAAGAGGCAAGAGAAGCAAAACAAAGATTAGAAAAAAAGGTTCAGGAATGGCAGAAAACTAAACGCGCCCGAGAAGAGCTCGCGCAAACACAGCAGTTAGACAAATCGGCTGAAAAAAAAACAAAAGACTACCGAGGTCCAAAAGGATACTCACAAAACAGATCAAACCGCGGTTGAGGCTGAGGAAATTGTAGCTGAGACTGAGGAAATGGAAGCTGAGACTGAACTTGCTGATAAATCCAATGATGAAAAGATGGATGAAATCCTCAACCTCGTCAGAGGATTTATCAGTATGTTCAACCTAGACGATATAAAACATCTGTTGATGCAGCTCGCTGAGTTAATTAAAAAAAAAGAGCGATCCAATGCAAATGGTCTTTGAGGCTTTTAAATTAATCGCGGAATTTAATAAAAACAGTGAGAAACAAACCCGCCATGAATAGGTCCCAAAAAGAAAGTTTTAAAATAATATTTTGGAATGCGAACGGCATATCTCCAAGAATAAATGAACTTAGGAGCTACGTAAATGAAAATGATGTAGATGCCCTGCTAATCCAGGAAACTAAAGTTAGAGAAAACAAAAACTAAATATAGCAAACTATAATAGCTATCATACCCTTAGCTCAAATATAACTGCTAGAAATCCCCATGGAGGAACAGCAATATATATTAAAAGTAATATTCCCCACGAGGAAATAAACAACATAAATCTTCAAGGTATAGAAAATACTAGTATAAAAATTAAAATAAATAATGTAAACCCATTTATCCTAACTTCAATATATGTCAAAAACATGAGTGGTATAAATGTAGCTGCGCAGCTGGAACTGCTTTTCTCGCGATATCCAAACACAATACTCGCGGGCGACTTCAATGCACACCACCGAGCGTGGGGCAGCAGGAGAGCCAACACACGCGGTACACAGATACATAGATTGCTAAACACAACAAACACTGACATCATTGCACCGTCGAGACAAACCTGCTTCTCAGGTGCCAATGGCTCATTCATAGACTTTGTCCTAACGAGAAACATAGAATACGCTCACATAATTGATACCCTGGATGAATTCGATTCGGATCATCTACCGGTACTGGTGACATTCGATTTGAACACTCCCCTTCCAGCCTCTCTGGGACAAGAGAGGGTGAACTGGAACGTATTCAAAAGAGCACTTTTCGAGCCGCATTTAGCAGTACCCAACATTATGAGCACGGCGGATATTGACTCTGCCACGCACACACTCACAACAGAAATCAGGAGAGCTATTGCATCTGCCACAACACATCGTGAGTCACCAAAAATGCCCACACTTTCCCACCATGTCAAACAATTAGTTAGGCAAAGGAACAGAATGCGTAAGACATGGCAGGCTAATAGAGACCCTACCCTCAAAAGGGAGCTTAACAGACTCACGTGGAAAGTCAGGGATAAAATTGTCGCAGAAAAGCAGCAACAGTATAAAGAGTTAATTGAATCCCTTAGCTCGGAAGACGTATCGCTCTGGCAAATCGCTAAAAGACTCAGAAAACCTCAAATTAAACTCCCGCCACTAATAGATGGCGCTAATATTGCGTACTCAGACGAAGAAAAGGCAGAGGCGCTTGCTAGGCATTACGAAAAGCAATTTGAACCAAACCACGATCTAATGTGTCAGGACACCCTAAGAATGGTTAGGCAAACTCTAAACAATTTCAGGAACTCCCCGGTCACGGCTGAGATTAACCCAGCCACCCCGCAAGAAATAGTAGAGATTATCAAAAACCGTAAAAGCCCAGGGCACGACAAAATCAGGAATATCGCGGTAAAAAACCTACCCTTAAATATAATATTTTACTTGACCATCTTAATAAATAAAATACTAGAACTAAATTATTTCCCCAAAGAATGGAAGGAAGCGATAATTATAGCGATCCATAAACCTGGTGAGGATGCCTCAATTCCAGCCAACTACAGACCAATCAGTTTGTTGCCGACACTTAGTAAAATTACTGAGAAAATAATTCTTAAGAGACTGAACACGCACCTTAGTGAGAATGACATTATCATTCCGGAGCAGTTTGGATTTCGGCCAAAACACTCCACCACTCATCAATTGCTGAGAGTGGTAGAGTACATTTCTTCTGGTTTTAATAATAAGACACCCACAGCTGCGATTTTTCTTGACATCCAAAAAGCCTTTGATAAAGTGTGGCACTGTGGATTAGCTTACAAATTGATCACTCTAAAAGTCCCTGACGCACTTGTCAAACTTTTAATTTCATACCTAAATAACAGACACTTTCAAGTCAGAGTAAAAAATAACTTATCTACACCCAAGCTCATTAAAAGTAGTGTACCGCAAGGATCCATCCTGGGCCCGACACTCTTTAACATATATCTAAATGACATTCCCAGGACCCCAGACACGGAGCTGGCACTCTATGCAGACGACAGCGCGATACTTGCAAAACACCCTTACGTCTCAGTAATGCACAGACAGCTACAACAACACTTAGACATACTCCAAACATGGCTGGAAAAATGGCGAATAAAATTAAATCCCAATAAATGTCATTGGATTTATTTCTCAAGAAAACGTAAACCTCCGCCTCCTCTGTACATAAACAACCATGCCCTAAAAGCGGAAAAATCTACTAAATACCTAGGTGTAACGATAGACTCCCACCTAACTTGGAAACTGCACGTAACGAACATAATCAAAAAAGCGTATATAACCATAGGAGCCTTATACCCAATGATAGGAAACGGAAATCTAAGTTATCAAAATAAACTCCTAATTTATAAATCGGTCATCTGCCCGGGAATGCTGTATGCAACACCCGTATGGGGATATGCCTGTAAAACTACCATAGACTTATTAGAGACAAGACAAAACAAAACCCTAAGGATTATAAGGAAAGCCCCTAGATACTTAAGAAACTCGGTAATTAGGAAAGACTTCAAAATAAAAACTGTTAGAGCCCAAATCAAAAAGCTAGCGCTTAAATTCTACAAAAATCTGCCATCTGTCCCAAATGAACTATTATTTAATTTGCATGACTATGATCATCGCAAGGCTAAATCTCGTAAGAGACCCCGCTCGGTACTTAACTTTGATATTCGGTACTAGGAACGTCCCACCTTAATCAGTTGATATTAAAGAAAACTCGCGATCTTTGGTTTTCTACAAAATGTTTAAAATCCTAAACTGCTAAAATGCTAGGTTACCCTCAGATCTGCATCAACCCCCCCAAACTGCTTAAACTCTTAATGTGCAACAAACTGCCACACTAGGAGCTAGGACAAATAATAAAAACAGTAAATCAAAAACCTCGAACCTCCAACTATGGACCAATGAAATAATGTCACAGTATGAAGATAAGAACCACACCTAGAGATTGGAGATTAAAGGCGCTTCGCGCCTGGGGCTCTGTTCTGGACGAAACTCTATGAAGGTATCATAGCCGCATTTCGACTGTGTCACCGTTCTCATGTCCAAGCGGGGAAAATACCGGTTCGAAAGAGGGTTGAAAGGAGGTATGATTTCCTTCCTTCTTATTTGAGGGAACGAAGGGGGTAGATTGGGGATTTTTACCCACAATTCCATTCGCGCAACTGCGATTTCTTGAAAAACATGGCGGATACTGGGATACTTCGTGGGCCTTGTTTACAAATTTTATCTGAAGATTGTACAATAATGATGAATTTGTAGCTTGTTATATGTATAATTATTTTGTATTTATTACACGGACTTATTTGCGAATTAAACGGATTGATCTTTATTATACATCAGAATTTAATGAACGGAGAATCCTACTGAAAGAGACTACTGATGTGTGCGGGTATGTATACATTTTGTTTATTTGAGCTAACTGTTATCTCATGAATTAGAAATATTTGTACCTTGATTTTAGGATAATTTTTATAGAAATGTTTGTTTCTTAATTATAAAACGTATACAATTAAGTGTTAGTTAAAAGTTGTAAGCCAGCTGATTTTCCTTTGAAGCAGCAACTTTAAAATATAATGTTCTGTTTCTTGGGAAAATTTTCTGGATTTATCTAAGTAGTTTTTAACAAATGATACAAATATTTTCTTAGTTTTATATAAGGAGAATGTATATTAGATAAATCTATCTTAATACTCATTTATTTTATATTGTTAAAAAGGAGTATAATGTGTTTATATTTAAATGAATATATGTTGCTAATTATTGTAAATAAATTATTTATACATTATATTTCAAATTTGATTATTTTAGTTCTGTATTCTAAGCTTTTACATATCAATGCGAAATGTTCCATAACTTAAGATGATGTGATTATGATGTCAATATTATGATTAGTAGAGAATTGCGTTTTATAATTATGTATATCAATAACAAAGTAAAATGTTTCAGGCATTCAAAATAACTTTACATACATACATTTTGCAATAAACTGAACTGTGTAAATTAGCTTACAAAATGCTCTCCCCCCCCCCCCCCCCTTAAAAAAAAAAGAAAGAATACTCCATGATTGCTAGTATCAGAAATATAAATTATTTTTATACATTTTAGATACTAACTATATATGAAGACGATTTTATTTTATTAATTTTATTTTTGGATTACTTAGAGGACCACCTATTTTACATATCAATGAAACATGTCCATCATAAGTATTTTTTATACTGCTATATTAAAAACATTATTTTTAATTGCGGTATTAGTGGTATATGAGATTTTTTGTATCTGGGCCATGCAGTAAGGTCTTATGTGTTTTTAATAAAAAATGAGTTATACCGATTTTGTAATAGTTAAAATGTATTCGGTATAAATATGCATATTTTTTTCTCCATGCCAACTTCTTATATCGATTTGTCTTGAATAAAGTTTCTTAAAATGGTGTTACACTTTTTCCACTAATTAAAGTTTTTACGTCATAATTTAGCTTAAAAACGAAGATTAAATGAGAAAAACTTTCTTTTTTAACTTTTAACAATGAATTCTTTAAACAGTTTCATGGAATAAAACTTATATATATATATATATATATATATATATATTACAATAAGCATATATTTACAGTTTTAAAAAATATATTAAATTTAATTTTGGCATATTATTTTTAATTTGATGTTTTGTTTATAAAGATCCAAGTTCAATTTATATACATTATTTAGATTTAATATATATATATAAGATTATTTTGTTTCTCATTTCTGCACATTTGTCATATTAAATAGATAAAATAATAACATGGGATAATGAATTAAAAATAATACGCTTTTTAAAAAAGCAATTAAAAAAAAGGAGATATATTGTTTACCAAAAATGAATGTCAAAAGCATTTAAGAAAAATTGGTCCTAGCCCTTTAAGCGGGAGTAATGGGGGTTGCACATGTGAACGGGTCTAGAATGGATCCCGGAAAATACCCCCTTTTTCACCCCAATGTTTCATGGCCGGAAAATACCCGCTTGCATGTGAACGGGGCTTATGTTTTGTAGTTATTTTGTCAATATAAAACAGAATGCCATAAGTTATTTGATGATGTACAATTTTGACCCAGTGCCATAAGTTATTTGAATACCAACTTTGATTCAGGAGGGGTAAAATAAGCTGGAAGGACTTATCCCTTGCTAGGTAGAAAGAAAATTATGATGAATCTCTAAATTCATATTTAAATAAAATTTATAAGATGCTCTGTTTTTAACTAACTCATAGACGCCGACTTCAAAAATTTCGGGGAGTGCTCAAAAATTAAAATTTCTTTAAATATTTAATAATAAATATTTAATAATAATATTTATAAATTATTTATTATTAAAAATTTTTATAAATTTTTTATTATTAAAAATATAATTAAATATTTAATAATAAAAAAATCATTCAGAAAAATGGTAGCTTATGAATTTAATGAAGTCCTACAAAGTTTGCAAATTTGGTCAAGATGAAACATAAGCCCATGCAGAACTTATATCCCCATCAGGGACGTCTCTAGACAGAAATCCAGGATGGCGGGGAGGGGGCAAATGGCCTGAAAAAAAGTAATAACATAAATGAGAAAAGTGTTTGCACTCTTATTTGCTAGTAATCTGTTATTACTTATACAAAATGTATTTAATCGGCTCTCTTTATGAACTCGTCTGAGTTCCATGTTCAATTTGTCAGCTATCTCCTTATGAACATGCAGAATAACCACGCTATTTAGTCTCTGCTGCTTCATTGTAGAACTCAAGTAAGTCTCGAGTCGTCGGAGAGTAGAAAAGATCTTTCAGCTGTACAAGATGTAACCAGAACTGTTAATATTCGGTTTATTAATTTACAGAACTCTGGTATGAGAGAGATCGGATATACTGTTAATTTCTGCAGAATTCGCCTAACTGTGTCCCAAAACATATCCCGGTGAAGCGACAACCTTTAGCCATCAAAATTCGAACCGTAAAAAGATACTATTTGTTCTTCACTTTTAACTTTATTGAGGGCAAAGTTTTCAATCATGGAAAGATGATCCATCGTCTTTTTCTCAAATCTTGTTTTTAGGGAACTTATGACATTGTTCACTAATTGAAAGTAAATTTGAAGATATCTTTCTTTGGGTGACTGAAATTGATGAGGATCACTTTCCTCGTCAAATGGGTGACTGATATTGTGAAAAATCTTTGGGTGACTGAAATTGATGAGGATCACTTTCCTCGTCAAATGGGTGACTGATATTGTGAAAAATCTTTGGGTGACTGAAATTGATGAGGATCACTTTCCTCGTCAAATGGGTGACTGATACTGTGAAAAATCTTTGGGTGACTGAAATTGATGAGGATCACTTTCCTCGTAAAATGGGTGACTGATATTGTGAAAAATCTTCGGGTGACTGAAATTGATGAGGATCACTTTCCTCGTCAAATGGGTGACTGATATTATGAAAAATCTTTGGGTGACTGAAATTGATGAGGATCACTTTCCTCGTCAAATGGGTGACTGATATTGTGAAAAATCTTTGGGTGACTGAAATTGATGAGGAAATTCATTCCTCGTTAAATTTTCTTGCAATTTTTCTAATCCATGGAAGGACAGGATCTTCTAAATCCAATTCTACACCTTTTTTATTACTTCTTCCCATAAGTCCTCAGAATTATTTTTTTCTCTCTTAGTCTGAATAGACTCTACCACACTTTTGATGTAATTACAGAGGGTGTTTATACATTTTTGTAACGATTTTGAATTTCTCTAATTTAAATAATAAAAAAAACCCGAGTGGCATCAAGTCGGAATAGAGTTTAATTATCGTCTACATCCAGTAAAATTATTCTTTGCTTTAAAATATCGCTAGAAAATAAACAATGGATCGAAGGCTATATTTTTGCTCTTTCCGAAGAAAAGTACTCTTATTAAATTATAATACTCTTATTCGATTATTAAAAAAATATGTGAAAAGCATGGTTTTAATATTTCTACACATAAATTAAGCAACATAATTAATAAAAAAAGAAAGAAACGTCAAAGTTTACATTTGACTGGGAAAAGGTAAAAAATGCGTACCCAGCAAAGGTTGGTTCAGAGAAAACAAGGAAGGTTTTGCTAAAGGTTTTATGGTTGTACTAATAGTTATAAATGAATGCAAGAAAAGATTGTAAATTAGCTTTTAATAACTAAGAAGACCAGATACTCTACACGCGTTGTAACAGCCATCATTGCAAATGATATCAACAACATTGTGGTGTTGCCAAACTACAAAAACAAATACAAGTGTTGCCACAAGACCAACAGGAAATAATATCACATTCACCCCTCCTTTTATTTTGTCTATGAGTCTCTGACATAGTCCTTTAGGTAGGCAGGAGGTTGTCTGTGACGACTTGGATGCAAGGGTAGAGAGTAGGAGTCATTTTTGGTCATGCCTCCTGGAGTGGGTACAACGTCCGGATTCAGTTGCTGTACCAGCGGTTGTCTGGGGGGACCATTGCAAGGTGGTAGGGTATCCGAGTTCTTTTCACTCATGCTTCTTGGTGAGGTAACCTCGTCAGAGTTAACATTCTGCATTACTGAATCTATTGGACTATTCTCTTCAGTATTAAATATGTTATCCGGTTTTCCTTTCGGTGCCAAATGTCTGATAGAAACAGTGGTCTCTCTCCCATCCGCCAGCTTTACATGAGCATAGTCCGGGTTCGCTTCGAGTAGTTCGACTTCTTGTACGAGTGGCTCATATTTGTTTGTACGCACATGGTTTTTCATTAGGACTAACCCCGGGGTGGAAAGCCATGTAGGGATGGAGCAGCCGTTATGCGACCTTCGAGGGTGTGAGAACATTCGCTCGTGAGGGGTGGCATTGGTCGTCGTACACAATAGTGAGCGTATAGAGTGAAGAGCTTGTTGCACTCTTTCCTCCCACTGCTCAGTTCTCATATTGTTAGATCTTAGGGAAAGTTGAATGGTTTTCCAGATGATCCCATTATAACGTTCAACTTGACCATTTCCTGCCGGATTGTACGGGGTCGTGCGGCTTGTCGCTATTCCGTGAGACGTCAGAAACATTTTTAGTTCCTGCGACATAAAAGACGACCCTCTATCGGAGTGAATGAATGAAGGCATTCCAAACATGGAGAAAACGTTCTTTAGATGAGCGATTACCGTAGCGGCAGAAATATCCCTGCAAGGGATTGCAAAAGGAAAACGGGAAAATTCATCAACAATTGTTAGAATATACCTGTTTCTTGAAACACTAGGAAGGGGTCCTTTGAAGTCCAGGTTTAACCTCTCGAATGGGGAAGTGGCTTTAACAAGTGTTCCAACATTCCTCGCGAATCGAGGCTTCAATTCGTTACAAACCCCACACGAATGTGTGGCTCTCCGTACGTCCTCCAAAGAAAAAGGCAAGTTTTTAGTACGAATCCAGTGGTGCATCCGCGTCACTCCTGGGTGACAGAGGGAATAGTGTAACTCCTTTAGGTCGACTCTAGCCGTCAAAGCACCGGTTATCCGGGATAAGGTGTCCGCGATTATGTTTTGTTTCCCAGGGCGGTAGATTATGTCAAACTTGAAGCTTGCCAATTCAAGTCTCCAACGAATTAGCTTCTCATTCTTGATCTTGCTACTGTGTCGCTGATCGAACACAAATGACACTGCTTGTTGGTCAGTAAACACTTCAAAATGTTTTCCCATCAGGAAATGTCTCCAGTGGCGAAGTGATTCAACAATGGCATACGCTTCTTTTTCGGGAGATGAATGTTGCCGTTCTGAGGCATTCAAGGTCCTTGAGAAAAAGGCCACCGGATGACCAGCTTGACTCAGAGTGGCCCCAATTGCAAAGTCTGAAGAGTCCGTCTCAACTCTAAAGGGTATGTCGTCTTCAATCGCTGCTAGGGTGGCGTTTGCCACATCTTTTTTCAATAGGTTAAATGCCGCAATTGCATCGTTAGTGAGTGGAAACTGTTTCTTTCCTAGCAGCGGACGTATCTTTTCTGAAAAACTGGTAATCCACCGACAGTAATGGGCAAACATCCCTAAAACCCTCTGTAATGCGGCGGAGTCTCTGGGGACCGGCATATCAAGCAAGGGTTTTAGCCGTTCTGGATCAGGTTTGATCGTTCCGTCGCAAATTATATATCCCAGTGACCGGACTACATTCGTCGAGTAAGTGCACTTTTCTTCATTTAATGTCAGGTTGAACTTTTTCACAGCCGACAAGAATTTTGCAAGATTATCGTCATGTTCCTGCTGATCTTTCCCACAAACAGTCACATCATCCAGGAACGGGTAAGTCAGTTTAAGTCCCTCATCTTCTATCACGGTATCGATTACTCGTTGAAAACATGCTACTCCGTTTGTGACCCCGAATGGGACGCGCAAGAATTGGTACAGTTTACCGCCTACCTCGAAAGCTGTGTAATGCTTTTCACTGTCCAGAATAGGGATTTGATGGTAGGCACTTTGAAGATCAATTTGACTAAACACTTTATTTTTTGAAATTTTCGCAATAACCTCTTCAATTTTGGGGAGAGGGTAGGCGTCGAGTAACGTATATTTGTTAATGGTCTGAGAGTAGTCTACCACCATCCTGGGTTTGTGATTTTCACCTCTGGTCACAAACGCTTGAGCTCTCCAAGGTGAATTGCTCGGCTCAATGACTCCTTCCTGGAGGAGTTTCTGAATTTCCGAAGCCATAAATTCATTGTCTTCGTCAGTGTGTCGTCTTGACTTAGTCACTACCGGCCTACAATCAGGATTTAGGTTTGCGAATAACGAGACGGGAGGCACTTGTGCCACAGCCAAGGAACAAATTGTTAAAGGGGGTCTATTGCCATTAAATCCAATTTCTACAGATGAATGTCCTTGTAAAATATCATGGCCTATCAAAACATCACTACAGAGATCTTTCATAATTAATAGTTCCGCATCTTGATAGAGGAATTGCTCGATTCTTAAGTTTACTGTGCAGCAGCCTACCACTTCGGCAACTATGGAAGAATTTGCCATGGCTATTCTGCCCACATATGGTTTCATTTTTATTTTACATTTAGCTAGGTGTTTCTCATTTAGGAAACTTAAGGAACTTCCGGTGTCGATAAGTGCACTAAGTTGAATATTGTTCACCGTTGCTTTCACTATTGATTTCTGAAGACAATGAAGGGCTCCCGAAATGGCGGCGAGTGTATTAGAAGATGCCGCCACATTCGGGGAATTCCTAGTTTCCTTGGACTTGCATACACGCTGATAGTGTCCCTTTTTTCCACACCTTCTGCACGTGGCGTCTCTGGCAGGGCATTTGATTCTGGGATGTACCTCTTGTCCACAGAAAAAACATTTTTGGGACCTGACGGAGGTGTAAACCGCTGACGTGGTCGGGGCTTCTTCTGAAGAATGGTCTTCCACAGCGGCAGTTGTTGCCGGATTCGGATTCCCCAAATATGAGGCCGCGTGCACTTCGGCCAATTCGAGAGCTTTTGCTTGATCAACAGCTTGATCGAGAGTCATTGACGTGTTTTCTAGGAGACGTTGGCGGATGCGCGTACATCTTAATCCTCGAATGAAGACGTCTCTAATATATTCTTTGCGGTATTCTTCAGCCTTAACGTCCGAAAACTCACAGTCCTTGCTTAGCTGATTTAAGCTTTGTAGGTATTCTCCCACCATTTCTCCCGTTTGCTGGTGTCGCGTCGACAAACAATGTCTAGCGAAAATGACGTTTCGTTTCTTCACGAAGAGGGAATCAAGAGTCGATATGGCTTGCGTATAAGTTGTACAGTCATTTATGAACTGGTAGACATCAGCGCTCACGTAGTTGCATAGTAATGGCAATTTATTTTCATCCGAAATGCTTGGTATCTTTTCCAGGAAATTACTGAAAGTTCGTTTCCAATGGCGCCATTTTGCTTCGGCGTTCGCACACGCGGGATCCGTATTAAACCTTTCTGGTTTTAGAAATTGTTCCATATTATTTTGTAAAAGCGATCAAGATACAAAAACTTTCTTAGTTATTAAAATTGTACTAATAGTTATAAATGAATGCAAGAAAAGATTGTAAATTAGCTTTTAATAACTAAGAAGACCAGATACTCTACACGCGTTGTAACAGCCATCATTGCAAATGATATCAACAACATTGTGGTGTTGCCAAACTACAAAAACAAATACAAGTGTTGCCACAAGACCAACAGGAAATAATATCACAATGGTTATTGCTGGATTCTCTTATAACGGAAAACTTAAATAAGGAAAGTAGAAAAAATGTCAAAACTAACTCGGATTACTATCAGAAATATGAAAACCTGATTTTGAAAACCTGTTTTCAAGAAGACATTCCATGACTTTACCTAAATAATGATAAGGTTACCAGCCATACCTCTAAATCTACTGCTAGATTTTTTTGAAAAAATGAGAAATGAAACAGGAATTGAGGCTATTCCATTTAAATGCATCCCACCCAAGTCCCCCCGACCTGTCTCCTATGGATTACTGTGCATTTGGACTTTTAAAACAAGCTCTTTATAGGCGGCATCCCAAAACATTGGATGGGCTCTGGAAGATTGTGGTGGAGGAATGGAACAAAATCAACCTTGATATTTTAAGAAAAGCTCTTTTATCTTGGAAATAAAGATGTAATATAATAGTTCAACACAAAAGGGCTATTATACTGAACACATTAGAAAATAAAATTCTTATCTTTGTTTACATACAGGGTGTCCAGTGTTATCGGTGCCCAATGGCTATGTCCTCAACCATTAGTCACAGAGATATACTTCCAATTGAAAAAATGCTTTAAATTTTAAAATCTATAATCTTAGTTTAAATCGATAAATGTAATTCTAAAAGAAATACGAAATGTAAATTTTTATACGGCCCCCCGGTCCTACCAGTTATATTTAGGAAAATCATCCTCATACAATTTCATGCAAAATTAAAAAAATCATCCTTTTACGATCAAAATTCACGGATTTATGAAGCATTAAAAGTCGCTTTTCCGCGCACAAAAATGTCCCGTTTCAGGTAACCTTTAAGGGACCGTATAAATATTGAAATTCCGTATTCAAAGTATTATGTTTCGATTGCATTTGCTGACATAATGTTGAGAATAAAGCAAAGCTTTTTATCGAATAATATTTCATTCAGGAGAGTATTATAATCAGAGCTCGACTAAGACCTTCTGGGATCTTTTTAAGATCTTTATTGTAAATGAGGTAACACATTATCGTAAGAGTCGTTTAAGTCAATAAAGGCATTTCTGTAAAAATTACGAAATTTAAATTTTTATACGGTAATAGACCAGTAATGAGACCTGTTACAGCGTACCTGCAGACGAAAATAAAAAATTACGCAGATTAAATCTAAAATAATAAAGGCATATAACACCTAAAAAAATAACAGATTTGTGGAGAGTATCTGAATAAGCTGAAATGAAGTATCATGTCTCTGATAAAATGCTCAGCAGACGATAAATATTTAACATTTAATTTTCCTTCTAAAACGGCACAGACGATAAACATTAAATTTTATACATTGCCAGAGTTAAAAAACTGTTGTTTTGTTTATTTTGTTCCTGTTCTAAAGTTTCTGATGCTGTGTTCGCTCGTAGCAAATGTGAAGTGATAAACGAAAAATGTTCAATAACAGGCAGTACACTGAAATGGTATTACTTTACGGGGAATTTCATCGGAATAAGCGAGAGTCTGCAAGGCTGTATGCTATGAAATTCGCGAATGAAAATCATCTATCTGCTAGTACTATTTTAAAAGTTTTAAAGGGCTTAAGAGAAACAGGTAGCGTTCGAAATCGTTCTAGATCAACAATAATCACGGACACAACAATGCGCATACCTGTGGAGGATGTTCTCGGATATGTCCTCGCTCATCCACAGTATAGTGTAAGAAGCGTTAGCGAAGCATGTGGATATTCTAAATCTCAAGTGTGGAACATTTTATACACATAAGGTGCAGGTTTCCCGGCCACACATTAAGTAGCTATATGCCTTCGGGTTAGTCGTGTGATCTGGGTCTTCTACACTCCTTCTACACATATGGTACATACCCGTTTCGTCCAATACTGGGATAAGAATTAAAATCAAGAGACAAACAGAATCGCTTTGACTTAAGCAATTACATTTTAAACAAACAAGACGATATTCCGTCGTTTGTTAGTGACATTCTGTGGACCGACGAGTGTCAGTTTACAAGACAGGGTATTGTAAATACTCAACATAGTCACTATCATTGGTCTCTGCAAAACCCGCACATCATTAGACCGAACAGACATCAAGTGCTTTGGTCGGTAAATGTTTGGTGTGGCATATGGAAGAAGACTTTAATTGGGCTATTCATTTTTGATGACGCTTTAACATCGGAAAAGTATGCATAGATTCTACAGGGCCTAGTAACTGACTTTTTGGAAGAATGTATTTCTTTACGAGATTTATCACAGATGTGGTTTCAGCATGACGGCGCGCCAGCACACAAATCACTTAAACCACGTACTGTTCTAGCCGCAACATTTGGAAATAATATAATTGGGTACGGAGGTCCTGTTGATTAGCCCCCGCGATTACCGGACTTGAACCCCTTAGGTTACTTTCTCTGGGGTTTCTTGAAAAATAAAGTCTATGAAAAAGAATCAACGAGTCCGCCAGATTTGCTAAATCGTGTTTTCGTAGCATGCACATGTGTAACACCGACTATGCTGCGCAAAGAACAGGAAGAATTTTCTTCACAGCTGCGTTTTTGCATTGCAGCCGAAGGAAGCCACTTCGAGCAAATATTACGATAACGCGGTTTATAATATTATCTTTCAGTTTCAGAAATGCGTATATTCGCACTTTAAAATATGTTTTATTTTCTAATTCAACTAGGCTGTTCTTTTTTCCTTATGTCATTTAACACAAGTTGTATTTTTTTTTTACTTCTATTGTCAGTACAAGCTGTATTTTTGATATCTTTTATGTGTTACAAATAATTATAACTTTAATATTGTTTAGTGTAATGTACATTGCTGCAAAAAATAATGAAATTACTGCGAAATATTTGTCTCTCCAATTATTTTGTTGTTGTTGAGACCCAGACCGTCCGACCTACCAGAAAGGTGTAAGGTAACAGTTTGGACAGCCGGGAAGTGCCACCCAATTTAGACCGGAACCCAGTGGGGGAGGCATCCACAGGGACCGTACCCTCCTTCCCCTACCACCAACCTCTCGGAAGGACTTACGGACCCACATGTTTAACGTGATCGTACTCCGCGTGAACACGGTGGCAGTTTTGGCAGTGGCTGGAATCGAACCCGGGCCTACCGAGTGCAACTCCAGCGCGCTAACCAATGGGCTACAGCGCCCCTCCAATTATTTTGTGTATAACCCCCATTTCTCAACAAAAAAAGTACTCACAAAAATTAAGCAGATATAACTCGGTGAATTTTCGTCGTAAAAGGATGATTTTTTTTTATTTTGCATGAAATTGTATGAGGATGATTTTCGTAAATATAATTTGTAGGATCGGGGAGAGGGGGGCATATAAAAATGTATATTTCGTATTTCTTTTAGAAATACATTTATTGATTTAAACTGTTTCTAAGATAATAGATTTTGAAATTTAAAACATTTTTGCAATTGGAAGTATATCTGTGTGACTAATGGTTGAGGAAATACCCATTAGGCACCGATAGCACTGGACACCCTATATATATTTTTTTCAAAATCTTTACAAAAATGTGTGAACACCCTCTGTATTTGCATCTTGAAAGTTCAAGGATGTTTTCTGGAGAGCAATATTTAATGTATTCATTCTTTGAAAGACAAAAATAACAATTTTTGTCATAAAGGAAAATTTGAAGTCTTGATTTTTTTAAAGAAAGCCGTTAGCTTTTTCTCCTGCTTCACTAACTTCCTTGCACATACCTTCGAGGAACTTTATGACCGGTTCGTATTTTTTTCTCCAATGATGAAATGGAGCTAACTCTAAGCAAACACCATCTAGTTTGGCAGAATAGTCGCAAGGAAACTGTATCATCTGAACCCAATTGAAACGTTTCTGAAATTTTTAATCTCTTTAGAGATCCTCTTATAAACAATATTAACTCGCGCACCAAAGTTAAGCAATCACGAATTATTTGTAATTTGCAAAACAATGAATATAAATGCTAGTTTTTCGGAATTGTGCTCCAGTTCTCTTGACTAGTAGGAAAAACAGATCCCGTTGCTCCGCCCACTGTGGGTGGTCCCTATGGACTATCTGCACACCTGCAATCCAGCCAACTGATGTCAAAGCTTCAAGATACTCAACGCACACATCGAAAATACGGCACAATCTGCCAGGCGCTTCATAAATGACGAAACAAAACGCCAGTAATGCAAGTAATGTTTGGGTATTACGTATGTCATTGGCTCTGCCCCTAGCCCTGCCTACACATTTCACTGGAACCTCTTCTCAACATACATATTCGAACTTCTTGATAGTTTGATTGGTTATGTTTTGTAGACCAGCAGACATACAAACTAATGAGCAGACGCTTCTGAAAATAGCGTGTATAAAAATTTGATGTGTGTATGAGGCAGGGGATGTGTTTACGTTTATATAAAATTTAAAGAAAACATTAACTTATGAGAATATGTCAAAATCTAAAATATTATTCACTGATAATAAGTCGTCTGTTTGGGACTTATGCCATCAGGCACGTGCCCACCGTAAGAATTTGAAGACTCATAATTTACCAAAGCAATTTCTGTGTGATTTATGCCCAAAGATATTTACTAATAAACGCCGAAGAGATATTCATCGTCGTTTACATACTACTGGTGCATCATTTGAATGTGATATATGTCGGAAATCATTTGCTGAAAAATATCATTTCGAGAGGCATTATATGATGCACAGTAGTAAGAAACCATTTTTGTGTCATTTATGCCCAAAGACCTTTACTAAAAAAAGCCAGTTGGATATTCATCACAATTTACATATTGCTGAGCCACCGTTTGTATGTGATGTATGTCAGAAATCATTTGCTATAAAATCCACTTTAGAGAGACATTACATGTTACATAGTCGTAAGGCAGATTTTATATGTAATGTATGTCAGAGATCATTTACTTTAAAATCCAGTTTAATGCGACATCGTCGCTTACTACATACTGCTAAGGCATCATTTGCATGTGATGTATGTCAAAAATCATTTACGACACAATCTAGTTTAGAGATGCATTATATATTACATAGCGGTGAGGCATTATTTGCATGCGATGTATGCAAAAAATCATTTAGTACACAATCTAAATTAGAGAAACATTATTTGTTACATAGTAGTAAGAAATTATGTAACAAAAATTCATCTGTATGGGATCTATGCTATCGGGCATATGCTCAACGTAAGGGTTTGAAGACTCACAATTTACCGAAATCATTTTTGTGTAGTTTATGCCCTGAAAAGTTTCCTAAAAAATGCCAGTTAAATATTCATTATTGTTTACATGTTGCTGAGGCATTTTTTAAATGTGATGTATGTCAAATGTCATTTACTGTAAAATCTGATTTTGAGAAACATTATCTGTTACATAGTGGTAAGAAATCATTTGTGTGTCATTTATGCCCAAAGACATTTACTAAAAAAAGCCAGAGGGATATTCATTACCGTTTACATACTGCAGAGGCACCGTTTGTATGTGATGTATGTCAGAAATCATTTAATGTAAAATTTAGTTTAGAAAAACATTACCTGTGTCATAGTGGTGAGAAACAATTTGAGTGCGAAATTTGTCAAAGAAAATATAATATAACTTCAAAATTTAGCATTGAACAACATATGCAATCACATAGAGGTGAGAAATTTCTGTGTCATTTTTGTCAAAAATCATTTGCTTCACAATCAAGCTTGAAAATACATTATCGCACACATACAGGGGAAAAGCCATTTGTGTGTGCTATATGTCAAAAGGCATATAGTGCCCGAAGTTCTTTGAACAGGCATATTTGTAAAATGGGTAATAAGATCAGATTTTCAGATGACCAACCTGGGAAAATCACAGTTTAACAACATGTTTGAGGTGAGATGTAATAATAAAGTATTTAAAGCATAATTGTCTTCATTTATGAAGGGAGCCATAAGACCTATAAACAGTCAAAATTCATTGAATAAGTTATCTTTAAAATTTTTTAATTCCAACCGTGTGTATTCCATATGTTTGAAATTTTTATCCTATATAGATAGGATACCTTTCTTATTACACAAATTTTATTGGAGCTATATAACAATATATAAAATTTATATTGTTTCTTAAAATTTATACAATTTTGACAGGCATAAAGGCAGCTGCGCACATTATATTTCAAATAATATTATACTTGTGGACTTCAATTTGATAATAACCTGTTTATAACTATTACATCTTTAATTTGTAGATATGTTTGGAAAACTTGAACTAAATTTAATATTTAAAAAAAATAAATAAAATAAAATTATCATTTTTAATGTAAAAAACATGAAAAAAGCCTCATTAAAATAATTTTTTTATTTTATGAGGAATTTTTTTATCTACAAATTGTATATATGGATGAAACACATATGAGCAAAAAATTTGAAAGTGATTAGTTAAATATATTTTAAAATATGCACCTGGGGGAAATACCATGTATAATATAATGTCTCAAATCCGGACTAGCATGAATTGGGATATTTTTTTTCTCTAGTAGCCAGGCACCTGATTGTCCAATCATTCATCCATAAATTGTGAAACATAGCTGGACCCCTTTAACAACATAAGTAAGAATAAGAACAGAAAATCAAATCTCGCCTCTTGGAAACTATGAAAGAACTGCCCATTCAGAGATTCCAGCATAAACCTGCTAATATATTTTTGGAAGGAGTGGGGTTCGCCCACTTATATTTATTCTTAAGATCGCAAGAGATACTATTTGGAGTGCCTAGCAAACCCGAAGGGTTTGCTTTAATCTCCAATCAAGTTAAAAAGATTTGGGAAATCATAGAAAGGTGAAGTTAACATGATAGGGATCCAATGGGATCATAGCTGTGCAATTTGGACAGAATTAGGACAAGTCCCAATTAAGTTATAACGTGTCGCATAATTGGAATAAGGAGAAGAAAATTTCTCCTAAGAAATAAAGGAATAATTTGGAATATGGGTGTGTTCCGTTCTGCACTACCTTGAGTCAAGAGTTGGGAGTCTGGCGGGGAAAGGAGTGGAGGTACAGGGAGGAGCCAAAGTAAAACAGGATTAAAGATTCAGAGCACTTCAATTGGAAATGCTGTGAGGATTCTTGTATTTGTTGAGGAACAATAGTTCTTTGCCTGTACTGTTGCTGGCGCTGGGAAGAAAGGGGAAGGGATGGAAGAAATGCAGTGCTCTAGACATTGACGTGATTAAGTAAGTGGTAATTGGTTGAATAAGGGGAGTACCTGAAAGAGAATACAGGGAGAGGATTGTTCTATCATTTATTTGATTTTTGAACAGTACATACTTTTAAATTCATATCTTGCAGCCGGAACCACTTATAAAAATTGTGGGCTCTCTTTCAAACATGTATCATGGGCTCCCTCCTTAATTGATTTTCTCATATTTTATGAATTTTTCATTTCCCAGCTGCCAAAAGAATATTGGTGGTTTGGTCCCCTTCACTCCAGTGGTGTCCATCCCCCCTTATATGAGGCCCTATTATAGCAGTAGGAAGTTAGTGACATAAATAGCGATCGTGAAAGTGTTGATACTAATGACTGGAAAGTGTCCTTGGAAAATTTAGAAGGGCTGCTGAACAACTTTATTAAAGAACTGGAACAAAGGAGCTGTATAACGAAACAAGAACTTGTATAAAAATTAAAAAAAAAGTTACTTTAGAAGAAGAAAAATGAGGCGACACACCATTACAGAAATGTTTGCTTAAAAAATTTAAATTGTTTTAATGATAAATGATAAGAATTATCCATTGGAGTGTTTTCTGTTTCTGTTTTTGTTTCATGCCTTTTTTGTATTGGAATTCAGAAGGTTTAAATTAAGAAAAGGGGGGGGGGGTTAAGATCCGTAATTTATTTCTTTTTTTCAAGAATGACCTAAAATTCCAAAACATGGAATCACCAAGGTCTGGAGGATTGCAGATTTGAGACATTGTACTGTATGTGCTACTGAAAAAATGCACTTTCTATCAATTAAAATTTTGGATAATTTTTGCATATGCAGGGTGGTCATAAAAAACTTCCACGATATATGAACCCCTAGCGGCCTATCCGCTCAACCAATCGAAAGGAAATTTCAGATATTGTTATATGAAGGTATGCGTTCGAGATTGTGATGATTTCAAACAATAGAGCTCTCATGGTTACAGTTACAGTGAAAAAAATTTGAAATTTTCAAATGGCAACACCCACTTTTTTCCTGCGCAAATTGATCAGCGCATTGAAAAACCATAAATGGCATTGAAATGATATACGTATGATGAAAATTGGTGGCATAAAACATTTGCAAAGAAGAGCATTGTAAAGGACTAATGACAACGTAGAGAGGAGGTGCATTGACGCACTTTGCATAATTCACAGGGATAGACAGTAGAAGCACCAATCACAGAACACCATGTACAAAGCATTGCTTGTGGAAAACCTTTATTAAGCAGTGTGGGAAGATTGTTTCTTCAATCAGGTGTTCGACCGTGCCAACAAGATGACACTTACAGGGAAACAACGAGGTGAATTGATAAGACTGTTTTATCTGAATGGGGAAAATGCTGCCGAAGCAGTGTGAATTTATCGGTGAAATCATAAGCTAAGATAAGGCCCATGTTCCGTACAAACTGTGATTTGGTAAAAATACGTGAATTGGTAAAATCAATTGAAGAAATTGGATGCACCTGTGATATAGATCGCGATCCGGACGACAATCTATCCTGTTGAAGTTCTTGCAAAAGTGCATAATATGATTACTGCAGGCCCATTGCGTACTGCAAGAAGTATTGCTCACAATTTGGGTATACTGAAAACCACAGTCCTCAAGTTTCTGTGCTCTGTTCTGCGGCTGTTTCCTTATTGATTCCAGCGCGTCCAGATGTTGCAACTTGGAGACGAGCAACAGCCTGTCGACTTTGTGAATTTTTTCCTCATCAGATGTGATGAAGATAGCAGGTGGCCACTATGGATATTATGGACAGATGAGGCTCATTTATCCTTAACTGGAAACGTAAACGCTAAGAACTGCGTTCACTGGGCTGATGAAAATCCTCATGATGTGGCACCAGTGCCTTTGCCCAAAGCTAAAGTGATTGTGTGGTGCGGCATCGCAAGCACATTTGTTCTCTGTCCGTACTTCTTCGAAGAGGTCACTTCCAATGGTATGCAAACGTGTTTCATCACAGGTCTTCGGTATAAAACAATGTTGCAGAATTACGTAATTCCAGAATTGCTGCAGCAAAATATCGTTAATGGCATTGTATGGATGCAAGATGGTGCTCCTCCACAAGTCACTACATGTGTTCGACAAGTGTTGCAACAGAACTTAGGTGATAGAGTCATCTTCCGTAACTTTGCAGTTTCATGGCCATCGCGATCCCCCGACCTCACTCCAATGGATTTCTGGTTCTGGAGTTATCTGAAATCTAAGGTGTACATATCAAATCTACGAGAATTGAAAGATGGCATAAAACATGAAGTTATACAGCTTCCTCCTCCGATGTTACGCTCATCATTGTTGTCAACAGTCTCTCGCATGCAATGCGTTATCGTCTACTAAGGTGGGAACGTTGAAAACTTGTAATTCCAATAAAAGTTTTTTTCCCCTCTCCTCTCTTGTGTTGTCATTGGTCCTTTACAATGCTCTTTGCAAATGTTTTACGCCACCAATTTTCATCATACGTGTATCGTTCCAATGCCATTTATGGTTTTTCAATGCGCTGATCAATTTGCACAGGAAAGAAGTGGGTGTTGCTATTCAAAAATTTCGAAATTTTTTCACTGTAACAGTAACCTTGAGAGCTCTATTGTTTGAAATTATTACAATCTCGAGCGCATACCTTCAAATAACAATATCTGAAATTTCCTTTCGATTGGTTGAGCAGATAAGCCGCTAGGGGTTCATATATCGGGGATGTTTTTTTATGATCACCCTGCATATAAAAATGCAATAAATTATTTGTGATATGTTAAAGATTTAATCACAAAAATTCTCTGATCCTTCATAAAATATATTTACTGGTTAACAGTCTTGTGTTTAACACTCTATTAAAGGTCAAATTTAAGTGTAAAATGTGCTGTATGCAATAAGTCAAGTGTCACTCAGAAACTAAGACTTCTCTGCTTCAGACAACATTAGAAAGTTTGGACAAGTCTTAAGATTTACAAAAAGTTGACTTTTTTTTAATGTATATTATCTTATTAATAAAGAAAATATGTCCAGAATTAGACTTAAGTTAATTTAGAAATTAAAATTTGCTTTTTTTATATTAACTTTAAACTAGCTTTTTGTCTGTGAGATGTAGCAATAACTGAAAATCAAATGCATATATGCTGTTCTGAAATGTTATGTATAGATTAAGCGAAATACTTGAACTGAATAAAATGTTAACTGATTCTCATTTGAAATTAAATTATTAAACAATGATCATTCCTCGAGCCATGGTGATCATAAAATCTGTGTGGAATATTTATAATTTACACTATACTGTAGATATAAAAGGTATTAAAATTGACTATCTGATGAATCAAAGTGAATAATTGCACTGCTTGTGCCATTTGTGTCCAACTTATTTGTACCACATTCTTAATGTACATCCTTATGAAGTTTGTTGGTTTTAACGGAAGCTCTTTGAAAGTTGTAAATTTCCCTATGGCATATGAAACTGCTGCCACAGGTTTTTTTTTTTTTTTTTTTTTTTTTTTTTTTTTTTTTGCTCACATAAACTCTGCAGACAATGTTTGATAATTAATGAAAACCAATTTAGATTAATTTTTAGATAATAATTTTCATTTCATTGATATAATTCACTAATGTTGTCTTTTATTTCATTTAACATGTTCATAGGTCATTAAAAAGCTTAATTCAGTGATAATATATTTTCAGCTTTATTTATTTAGTATTAATTATAGTAATAAGCATAATTTCTTATAGTTGAAATTGAAGTTTTACAAAGTAATAAAATTAGTTAGTACACCAATAATTTATAACTTTTGAATATAATAAAATATAATTTGGCAAATAACTCTTTCCTTTATTTCTTTTGATAAAAATAACACATGGTATCAAATGTAACATACAGTTAAATCTATGTTTTATGAAGTTTTTTTCAATCACTTGCACTTTTTCTGATCCCAGTTCCATGCAACATTAATGTCTGTATAATAACTTACAGAGCATTATTACTTTTTAATACTTTTGTAAGTATTGTATTTCCACAAATTTTTTAATTCAAGATTTTGGTGGATAAGTGTGTTTTATGACTGTATGAACCCATTTTGACTCTTGGAAAAATATCCTCCATGTGTGTGAGGTATGAGCATGATAACTCAAAAATAAATACACAATTTGCCATGAAATTTTGTGTGTGAGGTGTAAACATGCTAACTTAAGAATAAATTCATGTACTGCTGTGAAATTTTGTGTGAACCTGATAACTCAAAATTTAATGAATACTCATACCTCTATGAAATTTTGTGTGCATATTTGAAGTTTTAACTCAAGAACAAATGCATGTACCTCTATGAAATTTTGTGTAAGGTGCGAATACGATAACTTAAGAATGAATATACAGTGCATATCTGCATATATATGCATTTTGTGTGCATATCTATGGTGTGAACTCGAATGCATATACCTCTATGAAATATGTGTGCAAGGTCTGAATACAACTCAAAAATGAATATATGTTTTGCTATTAAGAACGTGTATGTGTGGTGTATTCCAGAACATGTACCTCTGAAATTTGTCTCTAAGGTGTGAATGCTATAACTCAAAAATGAATACAGATTTTTCTATGAAATTTTTTATGCATATCCAAGGTGTGCACTAAATGAGTACATGCACCGCTATAAAATTTTGTGTATATAAAGTGCAAATACAATAACTCTAGAATGAATGCTTGTTCCACTACGAAATTTTGTGTTTGTGAGGGTATGAACTCAACAACAAATATATATGCCTCTATACAATTTTGTGCATGTCAGAAGTGGATACAATGACTCGAGAAAAAATACACATTCCACTAAGAAATTTTGTGTTGCAGGTGTGGCTCAAGAACGAATACCTCTGAAATTTTCTAAATATAATGTCTGAATACAATAACTCAAGACTGAATACATGTTTAGCTGTGAAATTTTGTGTGTGTGTGAGGTGTTTACCCAGGAACAAATACATGTATGGCTATGAAAAAAACCTGTCCCACCTCTTGTTATTAGGGCATAATTTATCGTAGAGCAAATTTAGAGATACCATTCGATTCAGAATTACATCCTCTATAAATTCTTGTTCAATTTGTATAAAGGGTTCATCTTAATATTAAATTGTGCACAAACTTTGAAATTTCCAATGGCAACACCCAAATTTAAATATATATTTTGGATCTAGATTATAATTTAAGTAAATATTCAACCGCCAATACATTTGGATGAAATGTTTCCGAGTAATGAGTATGTAACGTTTTGAGCTCCTACTGTTAAATTAGTTTCTCAGACTTTTATTCATACCTTCTGTAATAATTATCTTCTCATGCTGATTTTTTGTATTGCATTACTACTAAGCAAGCCAAATACAATTGCATGATTTTTATTATTTTTAAATAATTTTTTGTATGAAAGATGAATTATGAAATTAATATTAAAAAAATATGAATAGGAGTCTAGATATATTTTGATGGAAATTGATTCCCAAAAACTTTTTATACAAGTATCCAAAATTTCAGCTGTTTCCTACCTGTATTTTTTTTGTGATGTTTAAACATTCATTAATCACAATGATTTTAAGGGTCGTTGAAAAAAAAATGACTAATTTAAAAAAGTTATTTTAATTTAATATTTATTCAATATGATAAACATTTCTTTTTTTTCTACCCAGTTTTAATAAACTTTGTATAAAATGTGTAATATAGATGCAACCTAATCAATTTAATTCTGCAACTGTATTGAAGGGTTATAGAAGGGGTGGAGCATTGAAACTTGTATTATAAATGAGACTCTATAAGCCACACTAATGATGTATTATTAATTACTTTACGATTAATAGTCACAGAGTTAATGTGAGTTGAAATTGGTCACAAAATTATGTGGATTTTAATAATAAAATATTTATTAAAAAAATGATAAATGTATGAAAATTTATAATAAATAATAAAATATAAGGCTAATTACCATGAGACATAGCTTTATGTCAAAAGATTAAGTTGTGGTTGAGTATGATAGTTATTACAATAGCCTAAGAATCGTTAGACATCGTTAAAATATCTATTTGATAAACTAATCTCATGACTTTAACATATTCGAATGTTATTAAAATGTGCTGATTTCATCATTAGCATAATTTAACCCTTTTAAAATCTCTAATTATTAAAATAGATTTTACATTCTCTAACACAAGTTGATATATCAGAATAAACCAGTAACATCTTTTAGTAGAATAGCAAATAAGATAACTCATTAGCAAATACTTATTCTGTTACATTTCTTTGTATGTGTAAGATATAAACCCATTATCTCAAAAACAAATTCTCATACCGCTATGACATTTTCTAGGTATGAAGTTTACACTTGACACAATAACTCAAGAAAGAATGCACTTTCTACAATGAAATTTTGTGTGAGGTGTCAACTCGCTAACTCAAGAATGAATACACATGCATCTATGAAATACATATATGTGTGTGTGTGGACATAATAATTAATTCAGGAACGAATACCTTTAATAAATATTCGTATGGGGTGTATGTGTTCAGACCCAGACCGTCCGACCTACCAGAAAGGTGTAAGGTAACTGTATGGACGGCCGGGAAGTGCCACCCAATTTAGACCGGAACCCAGTGGGGGAGGCATCCACAGGGACCGTACCCTCCTTCCCCTACCACCAACCTCTCGGAAGGACTTACGGACCCACATGTTTAACGGGATCGTACTCCGCATGAACACGGCGGCATTTGTGGTAGCGTGCAAATCTAGCGCGCAAACCACGGGGATACCGCACCCGAGATGGCCAACAGCACGCGGTGTTCCGAGGTGGTCACCCACCAAGTACTAACCGCGCCCGATGCTGCTTGACTTCGGTGATCTAACGAGAACCGGTGTTTTCAGCACGGTACGGCCGTTGGCCCATGGGGTGTATGTGTGAATATACTGAAGAACGGATACACATATTGCTATGAAATATTGTGCGAGGTTTTTATGCCATAACTATATGCTATAAAAAGAACATTTCTGCCAAATTTCGAGTTTCTAACTTCATTAGTTTCTGAGATTCGTTGATCAATCCGTCAGCGAGGGCTTTTAATTTGATACATATAGTTAATTAAAAAATAACAGGTTATGAATATACTCATCAAAAATGAATAATTAAACTATATTTTTTCACTTTCCTGTTAATTGCAAAGTTCCAAAACTTTAAGCAGATATGGCTCTAAATAGTGTTAATAAGTAATAAACACTTTGTGCAAAGGGTAAGAAAAATATGAGCAACTTATTTTTAAACATAAATAAAATAATAGTGTATGTTGCATTATTATTTTATTTGTGCTAAAATACGTTGCTCATGTTTTCTTACTCTAGTGGTTTGGAAGACACTCCCATTGTAGGTATCAGTATCCATGGACTGTTTCTGCACTCATCAGTGTGGACTAACCGATATCTGTAACGGTAGCAAGAAACTCCTATAAGCCACAATTTTTGTAAACTTCTATAGAAACTGACAATTGTAAACTTCTATAGGAACTGACAATTTCAAACCTATCCATATGGCCGGTATATGAATTTTTTGTACTTATATAGAGTGTGTAACTCCGTGAGATGGTTTTGGGCCAAAGCAACTGATTTAAAAAATTAAAGTACATGCTTATTTTTCCATAAATTTTGTTAGGTAAATATCTGACAGACCGACAAAATCACAATTATTAGTTTTTATCTTATATTTTTTTTGTAGTTTTTTACCTTACAAAAATATTCTTTAAATAAGGTATACAATTAAGCAATAGTAATTTAAATAATGTGAAACTATTAAGGACAAACAGATAATTTGAATTAAAATTCCTTTTTACCAAAATCATCTATCTATCCTTAATAATTTCAAAGACAAAAGTGCCGAAAAAATAGTCTTAAAACCCTACTAAGTTATGTAAATCAATTCAATTTGTAAATGGCTCCTGCATTCATAAATTGCAATGAAATTTGAAATGAATGCTCTTAAAATTTGGGAGCCCAGTATTAATTCGGTCTTGAACACACACCTTATGCACCTAGTGCACAGGCCTATGGGTTCCTGGACACCAACATTTTAGGGATACCAAATGAACTAGGAATTTGTTGTTCATGCTTTATGAATAGCAAATAGAAGAGCAAGATACAACAGAAATATCGCTATGCATTTACCTTCAGAAATGAAGACAATATTTTCCTCAAAAATTTCATTCTTCACTATTCTCACATACAGATGTAGAGACTATAAACATTAAAATAGGACATTGGCCAATGGCCATGGTGGATGATGCATGTACTACTTTGAAGTAAAGCCCTAGCTTATGTACTCTCATAGTGATCGCTGACAGGAGCGTTCCAATAAGTCGGGGTCATACTTGCCATATCAAAAACTAATTTTCGACAGATAATTGCGAACTCCGACTAAAACTTCTATCTTAATTAAGAGTATTTTGCTTTGTTAGTAACAGCATATACAGTTGTTTAAACGTAACAACCGATTATGGATCAGTCGCTACAGCAAAAGTAGAGAAATTGCTTTTACTGAAGTGACTACTCTGTCTCCTATCGTGACGAAGATGTCTCTTTTTATATTTCGTTTTTTTATTGCCTAGTTGATACACTGAATCAACTATTTATACTGTTATTAACAAAGTCAGTTTCAGTCAACTGAGTTTCATTTTTTGAATAAAGAATCTGATGTGGGCAGCACACGACTTTATAGCCTCTAATTCATTTTCTCTTTATTTCTGTCATAATTCAGTAAAATCAATTTAATTCCACAAAATATTTGAAACACGCATAAATATTTGAAGTGAGATTGGATTTGCTGTTTTAATTCAGTTTTCGTTTTCATTTTCCGGCTGGACGCATTTTCAAAGGCAACGTGTCAAAAATGTCTAAAACGGTTTGTTTTAGAATTATAGGATTAATCTTATTTATTCCGTCGTCATAATTATGTATAAAATAAGCATTCAATGAATACATTTGAGCATATACAGTTTTTTATTTTAAATTTTGGCAATTTTTGCGGGCCATTTTGCACAAAAAATCAGGTTATGTACCAAACTTTGTAAAATTGACACACAGTGGTCACGCTAAAAATAGCTTTTTCGTGTGTTCTAAAGTGCTCGAAATGTGTAGATCCGTCGAAAATATCTGTTGCGATTTTCGATACGATTCCAATACTTTCCTTATACAATACCGTGTATTGTAGGGAAAGTAAAAAGGGTTCGAGCCAACCTTACCTATAACTATCGACAACTTCACGTCTTCGGTTTATAAGTCTAGAACCCATTTTTAGAGTGACGTCTGTGTGTGTATGTCTGCACAATGTATGCATCCACTCTAGCTGAAAAATTAATCTATCAACATTTAGTAGATAAGTGGCTTATGGGTTACCATAGTGCTGATTAGATTTTGGAATGATTCAGAAATAAAGAACCTGCTTTCTTTTACGAAATGACCCTTGGTCAAAATCAAAGAAATCATGTGTCGCAGACACGTTATTACAAATTTTGGCGATTTCTGATAGCGGGCCTACAGAAGACTTATCAAAGCTTTTGCAAAGAACGACATTGTTGATCGCCGAAGGCAGATAATAACAGAATGAATACAGCACAGACAAAAAAAATGTTTAATAACAAGTTAATCAACAATGACACAATTCCCTGTTATGTAAGCTTCAATTCCGAGTCCTCTAAGCACTTAAAAAGTATAAGAAGTTGATGTGGCTATAAGCTGTCTTACTGCCTCTTGATCAGCCAGACTTCGTTCAGTCTGTCTGTCTCACGCCAAGGACTGTCGTAGACGCTCATGAAGTAAAAGGACGTCTCAACAGATGCGTCATTTGCTACGGCCATCTTCAGCTGGTCGGCATGGCTATCCCAAATGCGGTCTTCCCGAATGTGTCCACCAAAGGAGCTAGAGTTCAATGTCAACAGTAATCAATGCGAAAAGTAAAGGATAATATTTCAAAGTAAGCAGTCATCAATACAAAAGGTAAAGGATAATATTTCAAAGCAAGCAGTCATCAAAACACAAGGTATAGGATAATAGTTCAAAGTAAGCGTATCAGGGTGCGTATTTAAAGGAGGTTAGGGGTCCCCCCCCCTACCAAAATTGAAAAGTTTCAAAATGCTTCCGAAACCCACATGATAAAAAAAATTACAGAATTCAGTTTGTCATTCTGATATCCTTGAACTAGAGAAACAGCCCGTTTTAACCTCCAATAAATAAAATAAATAAATAATAATAATAATTAAAAAAAGAATACGTAGTGACATTTTAGAAACTAAGAATTCAAGAAGTGCCCCGGCTACTGCGTCACTTCAATATTAGGCAAATTCCCTTATTGCAATAATAACCCGAAGTCTCTAAATTTGGAACAAGCACAGTTCCTGAAGCCGGTAGAAGAAACTAAAATCAAAAGCCCGTTATTCAGAGACTAGAGGTCTGCACGGCTCTAATTTAAAAATTTTACCCGGCCAGATAGTATAAAGATTTGACTCGGCCAAAGCCCAAGATCACTTGTGCTTGACCAGTCCCCGAAAGGCGAGTCCCTGCCTGACCCGCATTTTTTTTTTTTTGCAATACATTAAAGCCTGCAGCCTTATATGATGGTCCAAATTTGCCAATAAGGAATTAAACACAAGTTATATTACATACAGTAATAAATCAGAAAGAACCCAAATTTGAAAAATCTATACAAATCAAGAACGAGCAAACTATAAAGTGAGATTTTACGTATCATTTTGAGCAGGAGTAAGATGTTTTGAATACAAATATAAAAATTCTGATGTGGGCAGCACATGACTTTCCTTACTTATATAATGCAATGAATTTGCTATTTTTACAGTAAAAACAAAATAGGTTATTTTTATAGTAGATACTTATATTCTTTCCAACATATTGAATTTTCGTCAATGAGTCGTCATTGATTTAGCGTCATTTTTATCCATTTGGCGAGTTTTCGTTAATTTACCAACATTTAAAAAGCCGCCAAGTTGGCGAAATTCCGCTAAATTTCTTCGCCAAAATCTCGCCAAACGTTATGGACGGAGAAATAAGTTATTCTTACAGAAGATAAATGACTATTGGCGTTCAGATACAAAAGTACACTCAAAGTATCTTTTCTCGTAAATAGAACGACAGATCCATGAAAATGATGTCACCCAATTTATCGCATGGTATTACATATGAAAAGTGAACATGTTTCTCAATAGGATATATATTTTTTTATTTTATATGACTTTTTGATAATGTGCAATATCTCGAGAACGGTTCATGTTAGCGTTCTAAAATTTATGTCAATCGTTTTCTAATGAAAAATTACATAAGAAATGTCAATTTGCGTAATTTCATTAGCGGTTTTGATTTTTTGTCGATTTTTTCAAAATTTCACTCGAAAATTTAGGGGGGTTCCGAACATTCGATTGCGTATAAAAGCAATAGGCTTCCAATGTTTACGGATTGTGATTTTTGTACCAAATTTCGTTCGAATCGGTCCATTCGTTCGTCAGTTATCGTCTCCACAGACTCACTGACACACACACACACAGACATCACTTCAAAAATGTTTGATTTGTGATCAGGAATGCTTGAAACGTGCTCTCCCGTCGAAAACTCGATTTCGAATTTTCGACCCCGTCACAACACTTTCCTTATACATTATATAAGGAAAGTAATAAATTCGAGGACAATAATTCGTCTTATTCATATAGTATTAATTACTTTCCTTATATACATAATATATAAGGAAAGTATTGTGACGGGGTCGAAAATTCAAATTCGAGTTTTCGACGGGAAAGCACGTTTCAAGCATCCCTGATCACGAATCAAGCATTTTTGAAGTGATGTCTGTGTGTGTGTGAAAGTATGTGTGTCAGTGAGTCTGTGGAGACGATAATTGACGAACGAATGGATCGATTCGAACGAAATTTGGTATCAAACATTTTTAAAGTGATGTCTGTGTGTGTGTGTGTGTGAAAGTATGTGAGTGTGTGTCTGTGAGTGCGTGTCTGTGAGTGTGTGTCAGTGAGTCTGTGGAGACGATAACTGACGAACGAATGGACCGATTCGAACGAAATTTAGTATAAAATTCACAATCCGTAAACACTGGAAGCCTATTGTTTTTATAAGCAATCGAATGTCCAGAACCCCTCTAAATTTTCGAGTGAAATTTTGAAAAAATCGTCAAAAAATCAAAATCGCTAATAAAGTTACGCAAATAGACATTTCTTATGTAATTTTTCATTAGAAAACGATTGACATAAATTTTAGAACGCCAACATGAACCGTTCTCGAGATATTTCACAATTTAAAAAAAATTATCAAGAAGTTATATAAAATAAAAAGAAAATCCCATAAATTAAACAAAAATATTAACTGTTGAGAAACATGTTTACTTTTCATATGTAATACCATGCGATAAATTTGGTGACATCATTCTCGTGGATCTAGCTCGTTCCATTCATGAAAAAAGATACTTTGAGTAATACTTTTGTATTTGAACGCCAATAGTCATTTATCTGCTGTAAGAATAACGTATTTCTCCATCCATAACGCTTGGCGAGATTTTTGCGACGAATCTGGTGGAATGTCGCAAACTTGGCGACATTTTTAATTGTTGCCAAATTAACAAAAATCTCGCCAAATTGATGAAAATGTCGCTAAATCAATGAAAATGACAAGTAATTGAAGAAATTCAATATCTTGGAAAGAATATAAGTATCTACTATAAGAATAACATTTTTTTTAACTGTAAAAGTAGTAAATTCATTGCATTATATAAGGAAAGTCATGTATTTCCCACATCAGATTTTTTTAAATTATAACAGTATGCTCAAATAAATTTTCATTCAATATTTGTTATCGTAAAGAAATCGACGGAACTGTGTTTTAATTTGAAAATAGAATTTATTTAATTTTGATAATTTAGAAACATTCCGAAATTAATAATTGAAATTATAGATATTGATAATAAAATATCAGTGTTCAATTTTAAAGTTAACAGTACCTATTGGATTTCATATATTAATCGCCAGTCAAGCAATCACAGTACAAAAGCTATTAAACATTTTTTAAAATGAATTTAAAAATATAACAAATTGCAACTCGCACTTGACCAATGATAATAACCGAATAATCATTTCCTCAAAAATTAAATTTGCAATGTATTTCTTCTCTATTCAATTTATAGATGACATTTACGAAACATGACGTCTGGTACATAGGCGTCGGATATTTATTCTGCTGAACATATTTTATGTTACTGTAGTTTCAAACAACTTGAATGTTGTGAGGAGCAAGTTTTATTTGGACTTCAAGAATCTCTCTAATAAATAAGTCTTCAATTTTTTATCTGAAATTATAATTTTTTTGTATCCGATTTTAATGGACCCATCTGCGCTTTCCGTACAGCATCATACAGAGCAAACATTTATTACTTAATACGGGACAAATAGACTTTTATCCGCTAATTGGAAATTTTGTTTCATATGCAGTTTCAAATTTGTCTGTTTCAATTTTGATCTATTTTTGACTTTTTATTTTCCCTGCAATACATGGTAATATATAGGGAAAGTATTGGAATCATGTCGAAAATCGCAACTCGAGTTTTCGACGGATCTACACGTTTCAAGACCTCTAGAATACGAAAAAACATTTTTAACGTGGCGTCTGTGTATGTGTCTGTGTGCCTGCCTGTGCAGATTTTGTATCCACTCCAACTAAAAAACTAATGGACCGAATTTCATAAAATTGGGTAGGTAAGTCACTTGTGGGCGAATATGGTGCTGATTAATTTTGGGTACGATTTGGGATAAAAAAAACCCGCCCTTTTTTGCAAAATGTCCGCAGAAGCCTGTATCCACTCTAGCTGAAAAACTAATGGGCCCGAATTTCACAAAATTCGGTAGATAAGTCGCTTGTGGGCACTCTGGTGCTGATTAGATTTTGGTACGCTTCGGAAAAAAATAAGCTGCATTTTTTTTGCGAAAAGACCATCAAAAATCGTCAAAATCTAAAGTAAAAACTACGTATAAATATATCCATTAAATGCTTGTTTTATACGTAATTTTTAATGAAGAAAAGAATAAGACCAACCCCATTGCACTAGGATAAGCCGTTTTCGAGATATTTTAGTTTTTTCGTATTTTCTCTACGCCATCTTTGAAAATAAGTCCAGTTACCAAACGAGAACGAAAATTGAATTAAAAGTGAATTAAATTTAATTCAAATAAAGTGAACGTGGATAAAAGTCTGCAGGGAAGTCATGTGCTGCCCACATCAAATTTTTTTTATTTATTTTGACCCGGCCCAATCCAACTCGAATTTTATGACACGTGTTCTGAGCCCGGCCCTTGGGACAGGTCGGACCTAAGATGACGAGTCAGACGCGAGCCCGTGGGCTAGGCTCGAGCTCGTGCAGACCTCTTAACTTAGACCCCCTCGAGATTGATATTTAAAACTAACCCCCACCAAATGGAATTACAAAATATGCCACTGGCAATAATCAATATAAAAGGTAATGTAAAGAATAATATTTCAATATAAGCAGTAACCAATACAAAATATGTTTGGATATTGGAAGAAGAATCCCAAACATTGGAAGTGACTCCCTATCTGCTGGTACTTACAAAGGCATAATTAATTATTTCATGTTGCCAATTTAACTAAAATACAATTCGTAATTTTTTAAATGGAGTCTGAATTTTTTATGCTTTTGTTTGGAAATTTTAGATAATTTCATACTATTTAAAATAATATACTATATGCCTATATTCCTAATTTTTCCTACTCAGAACGCTACATTGACCTTGGTGGTGATTTCTGAAGATAATTTACAGCATGTTCTAGAGAGAGCATTCTTGCAAAATAGGTGCAGTTTCTGACTCTATATTTCTTTAGAGAACAGAAATATTTTAAATATGATGTACATTAGATCGAAATGTAACTCACTTTGTGACGTAAATGGTTGCCGGTTCTCTGTTGACACTGACAGTCGGATCCTTGGGAATAGGGAGAATTTCACTCTCCTCCGGTAACAACGCGAAAGACATGGTATAACTGTTGCTTGCTCCATTCACGACCTTCTTGGTCCTCACTGGCACCATCATAGTCAATTTGAGACCTTAAAAAAAGATAATTAAATTTAAAGAAATATAAAATGCAATTTATACAAATGTAGATTCAAGAAACATAAGCAAGAGAAATCCTGGCCACGGAACCACACTTTATTTTCTTCATAAATTGAGAAAGCGTATAGTACGAAAACTAGTTCTTTAAATTTACAAGGTCTGATAGAAAACAAAATATCTGAACTGAACGCACAGCCTTAATACTTTAAGCTCTACTTCAGTTCGGACAAAGTTAACTTGGCAGTAGAGAGGTAGGAATAACTATAATCATGTACTAAGGTATATATTCCAGATATCGAACACTATTAATAATTTGAATTGAAACTTTGATACATAAAAACCAATGGTTTAAATTCAAATTAATCGATTTCTAAGACGCATACTTAAAAGAAGATATAAAATACATACTGCTTCTAAAATACATACTAAGATACATACTTATACATACTGCTCACATTTTACCATATTTCAATAAAATTATATTATAAATGGATATTTGAATCAGATTCTGTTACTATGGTAACCTGCAGTCAACATATGCCCAAATAAAATCAAAACTGGATCAATAAGCAGTCATATTTTTTGCAGTACTGTCAAATTAGTTTTGCCTGAGGTATAGTAACTGGAGGAAAGAACTTGAATACAATGTGGCCATCATTTGTGAATTGACTGCTGTTAAGTGCTTTTGATAAGTTATTTCTTTCGAATATTATGAGTCAATTACTGAGTCCTGGTGATTTTTATGATGGATCTTATAAATTTATATTTCAATTCAAACTTTCTGAAACGGCCAGAAAGTTAAAAAAACGAATCTCGAATGCTGGATAACAAAGCACCATTTCTCTCTTCCCCTCTGCTTCTGCAGTTTCTGACGAAAAATAAAGTCACCCTCAATACCCAGTCACCCTGTTTTAATCATTCTGTTTCACTGAGATTGACACTCATATTGTGACCTTTTTACTTTCAACCCATTTCTTTGGATAATAAAAGTCGTTGTTATCCTTGTTTTGCATTGTTTTCTTCTTCTATAACCCTATCACACGCGCATACCGCGTTTCCTTCCATTCCTATGTAGATTTCCTGAAATTTTCACATAAACATTTTCCCATATCAGTACATTTTATGCTTAACTTTTGGACATGAATGTATATATATATATATATATATATATATTTATATATATATATATATATATATATAATACAAAAGATAAAGGAAAAAAAGAGCGACAATGTATCAAAAGTACGCCGGGGGGGATTGTGACCCCCACTTCCCGGTTAAGTCAGCTAATTGTCATGACGACACTCCCGGAAGCGGATACAAAGTCGCAAACCAAGTACATATTATTTATGTAACGGTTGGCTTGTGAGTTGGAGTGACATGCTTTAGGATTAGGTGGTTACACAGTCGTGAAGAGGTACTCGTAATAGTATATGTACATGGTTTGTGACTTTGTATCCGCTTCCGGGAGTGTCGTCATGACAATTAGCTGGCTTAACCGGGAAGTGGGGGCCGCAATCCCCCCCGACGTACTTTTGATACATTGTCGTTCTTTTTTTCCTTTATCTTTTGTATTATATAAATGTACTTGTTTGAGCAGCTAAGCGCCTTTAGGTATATTTTCAGTAGTGTGATTTTGATGAGGTTAATAGTTATATTTATATGTATATATATATATATATATATATATATATATATATATATATACATTCCAGTACATATATATATATATATATACATATATATATATATATATATAGGTGTTCCAAAAAGATTGAAACGCGCTTTAATTCTTTACCTGTTGGAGATAAGTGGGTAATGTAAATTGTAAGGTAGGAAATAGGACTACGTTAATGAAATAGTCCTACCATTGATTTTCAAAAAGTTACACTTTTTAAATTTTTATACGACCCCCTTAGACACATTGGGTCAATCAGAGAATTTTTATTTTTAATGCAACAAGATCATTAAAAATACCGCATATCTGTATCTTTAAAATCAACTGAATTATGATAAAGGAAAAAATCTGACATATGCCATTTTTCCGTACCATGTGATAGCCTGTTTCATCAGTAAAAATAGGAATTATAAACAAATTGACGATGTAAATTGTTTAGATCGAAAATACGTTAATATGTGTCAAAATTTTTTATCACCAATGCATCTAAAATCCATGATTTCATCGTGAGCGTACGCGGAATTCGCAAAAATGTCTCCTATGTATTATCATCCAATTTTATCTTTTTTGTGATATGTCACACATTTACATTTCTAATTTGATATAGGGTCCCCATTCACAATGTTCAATTAAATATAACTCACTCAATTTTAAAGATAAACATATGAGGTTTTTAACACTTTACAACATAGTTGAAAAGTGTTTATGACTTTGTTCATTCTGTCTGTCTGTCTGTCCGTTAGCACGATAACTTCCGTAAAAATGACTTTATCAAACTGAAATTTTAGTATGTTTTCAGACGGTCTGTGGGACCTATGGGAATATAAATTAATAATATCACCCAATTAGTTTTGGATTGAACCCGGATTGAAAAATTGAAATACATTGAACCCTATGGGACCTAATTTTTCACACATTTTTAAGCGAATTTAAAATTAACAAATTGCTTCGAAAGTTTTAGGAAATATTCAAATTATCCCATAAAATATATAAAAAAAAATTTAGTAAAATATGTTAGGTAGTTTTTTAAATGAAAATTATTTAATATAGAGAGAAAAACAAATTCAATTAAATTATGACTCTTGCTATATCCTCCAGAAAGAAAAGAAGAGATATATTTTATAATAAATATCTTTCCAAGAGTTTAATTATTTTATATATAAGAGAGGTTTAACATTTTAAAATAAATATGGTAGATAACAATTTTTCAATTTTTTTAAAATTTTATGTAACTCTTCATGATTGATGGTCGTCTGTCTGTCTGTCATTTTATACTGATTTGATGGCATTTTTAATGCACTTTACTACGTCCTAGAGAGTTGAAATTTGGTACACAGCTTAAATTTGTAGAACATTTTATTCTACAAAAGTTTGGTGGATCCTCAAATATAGATCCTACATTTTTTTCGAAATGGCCTGCAGATAATCCCCGTTCACTTCTATGAATCATTGTTGTAAGATTGTTAAAAATTCTGATGTAGGCAGTACATGATTTTCCCTGCAGACTCATATTCACGTTTTCTTTATTTTTTCAATAATAATTTCTGTTTATCTGCACAAAATAACACCCATAAATATTTCAAATAACACTGAATTTGCACGTTAAACTTAAATTTGGGTCTCATTTGATAGCTGGACTTATTGTCAAAGGTGGCGTAGCGAACACTCGAAAAATCTAAAATATCTCAAGAACGATTAGTCCTATAGTAATGGGGTTATACTTATTCTTTTTGTTGTCAAAAATCACGTATAAAATAATCATTTAATTGGTATAATTGAGCACACGTAGTCTTTTATTTTTAGATTTAACGATTTTTGCGGGCCATTTCGCAAAAACAGCCCGTTCCATTTTCCCGAATCGTAGCAGAATAACCTACAAGTCATTTATATGCCAAATTTTGTTAAATTTGGTATATAAATGACTTTATATTTAATTTCCAATTGAAATGCAATTTCATTTAAAAATCTCTAAAATATTAATGAAATTTTGTTAAATTTGGTCCATTAGTTTTTAGCTAGAGTGGATAATGGCAATTTTTGCCGGGCATTTCGCAAAGGAGACAGATTCTTTTATTACGAATCATACTAAAATCTAATGAACATCAGGGTTTCCCACAAAAAACTTACCTACCAAATTTTAAGAAATTGGGTCCATTAGTTTTTCAGTTAGAGTGGATACAATATCCTCACAGACATACAGAAACACACACAGATACAATCTTACACACACAGACGTCTCTCTAAATATAGTTTTTTCGTGTTCTAGAAGTCCCAAAACGTGTAGATCCTTCGAAAATTCGAGTTCCGATCTTCGGCATGATTCCAATACTTTGAATAATACACACATACATATATTATCTGTGTATCTGTGTGTTATCTGTGTATCTAAATTCCGTGCCTACGCAATTACGATAGTTGTGATTTTAAATGATCCCTAACCTTTTATTATTTCTACAACGAAGCCTAATTTTAACTTATGCAGAATGCAAATATCTCAAGCGATTGTAAGGTGAGTTATATAAGAATTGCTGAATTTTTTCAAGCAAAATTATTTAGCTCTGGAGTCTGGAATACAAGTTATATGAGTGAAATATTCATTGATTTTGCATAGAGAATCCGACAATTTATATTTCGATGAAATTTTAAATATTTAAGTATAATAAATTACTGTAGTACTGTGATAATGTAAAAGATATCACCACTGAATGTATCACATTTTAGAGATTTTTAAATGAAATTGCATTTCAATTGGAAAGTGTTTCATAAGCAATGCTTATGCATGATTGATCTTTCTTGTCTTTAATGATCTCGTTGCATTAAAAATAAAATTTTTCTAATTGACCCAATTTGTCTAAGGGGGTCGTATAAAAATTTAAAATGTGTAGCTTTTTGAAAATGAATGGGAGGACTATTTCATTAACGTAGTCTTATTTCCAACCTTACTTTCAACATTTTTGCACTTTACATTACCCACTTATCTCCAACAGTTAAAGAATTAATTCGCGTTTCAATCTTTTGGGGGGCATGCTGTATGCTGAATATTTCACTGGTCTGAAAATAGATGTTTGGATTGCATTTTTATATAAAAGGGGTTACTTTTATTAAGGAGGTTGAAATTTCTGTATCATATATACAGCATCCATACCCCTGTCATTGGCTCCTGCCAGATAGGCGTAAAGTCGCTTGATGAGGGATCGGGTGACGTTTGACTTACTACCAGCATCGGCTGTAACGCTAACCCAGACAGTGGAAGGATAGGAACGAACTTCATAATCCTGAAAGTAAACAAAACACATGACTTTACCAAAGAGCTAATGAATTTTGTAACAGTGGAGAAAACAATAAGAAACATATGGGGTGTCAGCCTCCATTTAACTTTATTATACATTCATATTCCATATTTAACTGTAACTGCGATAAAATGTTGCATTATCTATCATCATATCGATATCGATTTTGTGCTATCTTCTGATAATATGCCTGGAAGCGGATGTTTTAGAGACGTTGGTTTATGATGTAGATGAACTTTATCCATTTTTATTATATTACTGAAACGAATGACCACCGTTGCCCGGGTTCTTCATCTTCTTCAACCCAGGCCGTCTGACCTACCCGAAGGTGTAAGGCCGGGAAGTGCCACCCAATTTAGACCGGAATCCAGTGGGGGAGGCATCCACAGGGATCGTATCCTCCTCCTCCTACAACCAGCCTCTCAGAAGGACTTACGAACCCACATGTTTAGTGTGATCGTACTCCGCTTGAACACGGCGACAGTTTGGGCAGAGGCGGGAATCGAACTGGGGTCATTCGAGTGCAATCACTGGCTGTCGTGCTCGGATTGTAAATAAGAGCAACTGCTATTTAAATAATACATTTACAGATAACGCTATGGTTCGATTCTAAATCATACCTTCTAATCCTAAACCGCCGCCAAATTCGCACGCACGCTATCCATAAAACATAAAAAATACACGCTCTCCGCAAAGCAAAAATAAATGAATAAATTATTCAAAAAGAAATCTTTTCTTTAGGAGGGAAGGCTTTAAGGCAAGGTTGTGATTTTTGTCAATGTTTTGAGAATAGTATGAGATTACTTTCGTCAACATTCTCTGAATATCGCTTATTCTGTGAAATTAGTAGAGCATTTACGTGCCGTTTGATTGTATACTGTTCCTGTTTACTTTGTGCTTGTGAATAAACATTAGTTAACCAGAAACTTGAACTTGTTCTTGTATCCTGCATAAACACTCACGATTTTAGAGGATACGTTCGTAACATTCTATATATTCTTTTCTTTATATATATTCTTTAGTTTTTTATATATTCTTTCTTCTTTTTATGGAAGCAGAGTTTTCTATCTGTTAAAAAACACAGAGAGTGACAAGGGCAAAATCGACATTTCGAAAGTTTTGATGTGCACCCGCCCCATCCCAATTTCTTTCAGGACTTTTTGCCCGGGAGGGGGGGGGGAGAGAAATTTTAGGGAAAGTTTTCTATTTGCCCTATATAAATATATCTAAATGCATGAATAGAAATTAGGTTAACATCAAATGTATCCGGGGGGGGGGCGGCGAACCCCCTTGAAATATGCCCTTTTAAATAATTCAATTGTTTTAGTGAATCTTATAAAACTTTTCCCTTGCATAAAATTTCCAGGCTCTATTTCACTTAAAAGAACGAAGCGCTTCGCATGTCGCCGACAAATAGAAAATTTCTGCCTGTGATATCCCTTAAATAACAAATATTAGAAAACTGTACTTCTCCTTTTCCTTACAATCGAATGATCTAGCTTTGATCCAATTCCAGGTTTCTATCTCATCGAAAAGTGCTTTTTTCCCACGAGTTCACATTTAGAACGTTTTGGTGTGGAACATTGCCGCAAAACAACAGTTTAAAAAATTTCCATTTTTCGTGGGGATTTTATCGAATCATTATGCAATGTACTAAATTCCAAATCTCTATCTCTTTAAATGAGGGCACTTCTTATTTATTTTGAAACTCGAACATTTTGATGTACGTGCACTCCTAAAATAGTAAATATTGGAAAAGTGAAATGATCGATATTCTTCTAATCTATAGGATATCTAATGGAATATTTTACACCCCCCTTAAAATTTTCTTGGTAGGTTAGTAGGTGTTGGGTGGAGTGTGAGGGAGGGGGGGGGGGGCATTTTTAAAAGTTTAGACCTTTTAGATTCTTAATTACAATTAAGACAATAATTTAGAAGATAAGAAATTCGGGTACAATATTCGATAGGGGTATATTCAGTGGCGGCTCGTGTAAGGAAGCTGCACGTGAGGCTGCGAGAGAGAGAGAGCGGTGTTTGACTGTTGAGCGCATGCGTACATAGGAAGCTGCAAGCGAGGTTGCGAGGGAGAGAGAGCACTGTCGTTCCCGCAGTGCCACAGTGCCTATACACGAGCCGCCACTGGCGTATATTAGATAAGAAATGGGATTCAAATTATGCGTGAGTCAACAAGTAAGTCACTCACCTTTTGGGTCTCCAACACCGTGTAGTCCAGGCATCGGGCATTATTCCGGATGCATTCCCCTCTTGAACCGGACAAACTCACCACCTGAAACACATCTGGAGTGTAAAGATATGTCTCATAGTCGACTTGCCACCGTATTCAGCATCAGATTATAACAAGAAAGATCAATCACGCATAAAGCATTGATTATGAAACATTTTCCAACTGCAATGCAATTTTATTTAAACATCTCGAAAATGCGATACATTCAGCGGTAATATTTTTAAAATTATCACAATACTGCATTAATTTATTATATTTGAGAACTTAAAATTTTATCGAAAAAGATGAACTTTATTTAAATGACATCATTGAAATATAAATCGCCTGGTTTAAACATCTCTAAAATGCGATACATTCAGCGGTACTATTTATAAAATTATCACAATACACCATTCATTTATTATATTTGAAAATTTAAAACTTCATAGAAACCAAATGAACTTTATATAAATGACGTCATTGAAATATAAATCGCCTGCTTTCTATGTAATAGCAGTAAATATTTTATTCATACGCTTTTATTCCATTCCTTTCACTCATCACAATACTACAATAATTTATTTTACTAAAAAAACTTAAAAACATGGAGGTAAAATTAATTTAACTCTATGCTTAAAACTTCATCGAAAAAGTCTGCTATAAAATCGTTTGCTTCTCTATGTAAAATCAATGAATGTTTCATTCATATGAGCTATATTGCAGACTCCAGAGCTAAGTAATTTTGCGTTAAAGAAATTCAGCAATTCTTATACAACTCATCTTGCGTTTACATTCTCCATAAATGAAAATTAGGCTTCGTTGTAAAAATAATCAAAGTTGGATGATCATTTAAACTCAAATATATTGTAATTGCAGTGTTTCAGAATATAGATGCACAGAAATTAAGCAAAAATAAAGCGGTTTTAAGAAGAATACAATACTAAATATAAATTAAAAAGAACTTTAAAAATCACGATTTTGACACAAGATGGATGTCATATTTTATTTTGAAGTGTGTCACGTGATCTCGTCATATAATATGGGTGTAATTATTATTTTAATTTTTATTTAAAAAACTATCGAATATATTTTGCTGAATTTTTTTTTTTCATATTTTTTATGAGATAATTTGAATATTTCCTAAAACTTTCGAAGCAATTTGTAAATTTTACATTTGCCTAAATAATGTTTGAAAAATGAGGTCCCATAGGGTTCGATGCATTTCATTTTTTCAACTCGGGTTCAGTACAAAATTAATTGAATGATGTTATTCGTTTATATTCCCATAGGTCCCACAGACCGTCTGAACAACATATTAAAATTTCATTTTGATAAAGTCATTTTTACGGCAGTTATCGTGCGAACGGACAGACAGACAGACAGAATAAACAAAGTCATAAACACTTTTCAACTTTGTTGTAAAGTGTTAAAAATATCTTTTTTACGAACTTCTTGTTAGTAAATTATTAGTATTTTTTTTAATACTTCAGAAGTTTATTTTTTAAGGTTGTCAACAGGTGTGTCAAGCTGATGAATGGGATACATTTAGTTGTGTCAATATCAGTGACATATTCTTAAACCAAGAACGGGGTATGACCCCCACCCCATCTACACCCCCTAGAAAAATACTATGGTGAAATGGATTACGGAATTCTTCATGCCCGTTTCATCCTTTTGACTTCTGATTTGCTTGTTCTTTTGAACTGACAAGGGGATCGAAACAACTGAATGCAGCATTATTATTTTAATTGTGCTTACATACGTTTTGCTTAAGTTTTCCATATGGAACAAAAATCGATTTGAAAACAAATTAACTATTAAAATTTAGTAAAATAGAACCAGAAAAAAAATTAATTTCTGGCAAATAAGCACAAGTAACACAGTAAATTATTTTGCTATCATATTGTTAATCGTATTTGCTAATCGTATTTATTAATCGTATTTACCAATTTTGTTCCATATTTATTTTATTAGAAATAGTATAAAAGTATGTGCTTGTAGCTTAGGGAATTGTGAACCAAACACTTTTGTATGAAGACTGTTTAATAGATGGCAGCACCAAATTATAACAAAATTGCTATATATTCAATCATTTACTTTAATTTTTATTTATTTTATAGAACATAGATGGCAGCACATCAAACTATTCAGGCATTTATCTACTATATAGCTACTATAGTTTAGATATTTTTTTTTTAAACTCGCAGTAGTACACAATTTGTGGAATACAAAGAGGATTTGTGCAGAGTGAAAAATCGGATTTTATTGACTATTTTTTCTTTAGCGAATATGTTTATTTCATAATGATTAAATTTGTTTGATTTAACAGTAATAAATGTTTTATAAAAATTGAAGAGACTAATGGACTAATTATAAATGAAATATATATTTTACCTTGATTCCATAATTTTTATTTTATTGAAATGAAAAAAAAACAAAGAATTGCACTAAAGGATCAAGGCCGACCGTCTAAACAGTTACCTTACACCTTTCTGGTAGGTCGGACGGTCTGGATCTCAACAACTAAAGGATCGAGGAATTCAGTTTTTGAAGTCCCTGGGCTGGGAAAATTCCAGCAATTTACGTTGTCATTATTACGTTTATCATTACGTTATCATTATTACATTATCATTACGTTATCATTATTACATTATCATTACGTTATCATTATTACATTTTCATTATTCTTTCAATGTCTGGTTCAATGTTGGATACAGCTTTCCATAGGTTTCCTTCCAAGTGTTCATCAATTAGACGATAACGACCTTTTGATTTCCCTTGTTTCGTTAATGAAAATGATTGTTCACATAAGTAGGTGCTCCCGAATAATGTTATCGTTTTTTGAGCGTGAATTTTCAATTTTTCCATTTATCAAGGCAAGTCATTTCTGTAAAATTCTAGCAAAGAAACTTCGGAAAATTTAGCTTTCAATTCGGAGTTACTCTGAATTTCGATAAGTTCCATCTGAAAATTGACGGGCGCTGTTTCAATATTTGTCGCGAATGGTATTGCAAACACTTTCAAAGATTTCTCAAGTTTTCTGATATCTTGAAATCGACGACTGAACTCATTTTGCAGATTTTCTACTAGTCTTAAAGAAAATTTGATATAAAAAATATTTTTTTTTTAAATTTTATGATGCTGTTTTCCTTTTCTTCCCCTTTTTTTTTTTCGGAAGTTTCGGAATTTTTTTTAATGTGTTCGCCAAGCTGAGGGTGGCGGCGGGTCGCACACGATTAGGCCGAGGGCCGCGGGTTGGGCACAACTGGTCTAATGAGTAAGAATCGAGACCAAGAACGTACCCCGGTTGGCCTAAACAGCTTCCCGATTCCTCGGATGAGTCGGACGGCCTGGGACTTCAACCAAGAACGTACAAAACGCGTGTACCGAAGGCAATAAATACCTGTCAAAACGTTCTACCATCGGGACGTCTAACATGGTGACATCTGCAATGCACTTCGAAGTAAGCGGTCCGGTTCTTTCTGTAAATCAAATGTGTATTGTCTCTGACTGGGGGCATTTTAAACAGGCTCGACACATAATTCATCTTCATTTAAGTATTGTTTAGTGTATAATTCTTGAGTAGGACGGCCACTCGCCAATGACTCTATTGTGCGAAATAAATACTTTTTATTATAATTCCTACTCATTAGACAATGCTCTTCAACTTTGTAATTGACATTTTTTCGTCCATTCCGCTTTGTTGCCGAGATCATTATCATAACTTTAGTAATTCCCCATAAGGGCGCCACAATCTTTTTTATTCGATAGGGCATGATCAATTTACTATGGATAGCCCTAACGTGTACACTCGCGGATTTTTTTCCTTATAAAATTATTGGAATTCTTAAGATGTCCAGGAACTAAGATGTCTAGATTGTCCAGGGACTAAGATGTCTAGATTGTCTACGAACTAAGATGTCTAGATTGTCTAGGATTTCTATATAAAGATAATCCCAGTTTCTTCAAGTTTGCTTTGCAAGTATTGGAAACGATATGTTAGCTTCAGCTAGTAGACAACTTTCAATTCACTTTCATAGCAGTAAAGAAATCTCAATGAAGGAAAAGTTTAGTTGAGAATCACTAATCACTAATTTACATCATATTGTGAGGAAGCAAATTTAAATTTTGTTTTTAATAATAATTTGATATCAGTAGTTTTTTACTTTCCTTATATATATAAAGAAAGTATTGTGATGGGGTCGAAAATTCGAATTCGAGTTTTCGACGGGAGAGCACGTTTCAAGCATTCCTGATGACGAATCAAACATTTTTAAAGTGATGTCTGTGTGTGTGTGTGTGTGTGTGTGTGTGTGTGTGTGAAAGTACGTGAGTGTGTGTCAGTGAGTCTGTCCAGACGGTAACTGACGAACGAATGGACCGATTCGAACGAAATTTGATACAAAAATCACAATCCGTAAACACTGGAAGCCTATTGTTTTTATACGCAATCGAATGTTCAGAATCCCCCTAAATTTTCGAGTGAAATTTTGAAAAAATCGTCAAAAAATCAAAAACCCCTAATAAAGTTACGCAAATAGACATTTCTTATGTAATTTTTCATTAAAAAAAGATTGAGATAAATTTTAGAACGCTAACATGAACCGTTCTCAAGATATTGCACATTTTTCAAACAAATTATCAGAAAATCATATAAAATAAAAAAATATATATTAACTGTTAAGAAACATGTTCACTTTTCATAAGTAATACCATGTGATAAATTGGATGACATCATTCTCGTGGATCTAGCTTGTTCCATTCATGAAAAAAGATACTTTGAGTAATACTTTTGCATTTGAACACCAATAGTCATTTATCTGCTGTAAGAATAACTTATTTCTTACTCCATAACGCTTGGCGAGATTTTGGCGACGAATTTGGTGGAATGTCGCCAACTTGGCGACTTTTTTAAACGTTGCTAAATTAACGAAAAACTCGCCAAATAATAAAATTGACGCTAAATCAATGACGACTCATTGATGATGACGACATGGAAAATGACGAATCATTGACGAACATTCAATATCTTGGAAAGAATATAAATAACAACTATAAAAATAATCTATTTTGTTTACTGTAAAAGTAGTAAATTCATTGCATTGTATAAGGAAAGTCATGTGCTGCCCACATCAGATTTTTTGTTAATAAGTTTTGTTAATAAGTTGTTGTTAATGATAATGAGTTATCGTTAATGAATAGCAGAATTTTTTTTTTCCAGTATCGCACAATTTGTATTGTGTAACAAAACGGCTTTTTATTAATTTTTTTCCAATGTTGTTATTGTGATTTAGTGTTTATATCTATTTTTTTCATAATGATTAAATTTGCTTATTCTAATGGCGGTAGATGTTCTATTAAAATTGAAGAATTCGACTTTTCTTGTGAGTTAATCCCCTAAATTGGCTGAAAAGTGCACACTACGTTTTGGGATTAATAACTCATCTCTAAGAAGAAGAAAAATAAATAGAGAGAAGAAGGAAAACGGTGACATAAACACTTTTTACTTTCCTTATATACATAATGTATAAGGAAAGTATTGTGACGGGGTCGAAAATTCGAATTCGAGTTTATGACAGGAGAGCACGTTTCAAGCATCCCTGATCACGAATCAAACATTTTTGAGGTGATGTCTGTGTGTGTATGTGTGTTTGTCAGTGAGTCTGTGAGTCTCACGAACGAATGGAGCGATTCGAATGAAATTTGATACAAAAATCACAATCCATGAATACTGGAAGCTTATTGTTTTAAAACATAATCGAATGTTCAGAACCCCTCTAAATTTTCGAGTGAAATTTTGAAAAAATCATCAAAAATCAAAACCTTTAATAAAGTTACGCAAATAGACATGTCTTATGCAATTTTTTCTTAGAAAATGATTGGCATAAACTTTAGAACGCTAGCATGAACCGTTCTCGAGATATTGCACATTTTACAAATAAATTTAACAAAAGTATAAATTAAAAAAATAATATTAACTGTTGAGAAACATGTTTACTTTTCATATGTAATATCATGCGACAAATTTGGTGACATCATTGTCGTAGATCTAACTCGTTCCATTCACGAGAAAAGATACTTTGAGTAATACTTTTGTATCTGAACGCCAATAGTCATTTATCTGCTGTAAGAATAACTTATTCCTCCGTCCATAACGCTTGGCGAGATTTTGGCGACGAGTTTGGCGGAATGTCGCCAACTTGACGACTATTTCAAATGTTGCGAATTAATGAAAATCTCGCCAAATGGATAAAAATGCGCTAAATCACTGAAAATGACGACTCATTGAAGAAAATCCAATATCTTGGAAAGAATATAAGTATCTTCTATAAGATTAACATTTTTTTAAACTGTGAAACTAGTAAATTCATTGCATTGCATAAGAAAAGTCATGTGTTGTCCACATCAGATTTTTTTTTTCATTCCAATTTTTTACGCTTTACACAACGTTGTGCAATTTCCACAAAATACCCAGAAAATTTTTCTATCAAAATACTTTGCCGTTGAAAATGACTTCAGTGATATCTGAGCATCCCATTTTATTACAGTTACGTATTTCATTAAGCATGAATAATTTTTCATTGTTTTAAATAGATTTTAGTAATTTAGTTCATTTTAAAAATGTTATCTGTACATTATCCTTGTTCGAGAGTAGTCAGTTCGGTCATTTTACATTAGAGTTTAAATTTCATGATCAAGTTGACAAAAGAGGAGCGGTATCTTCTCCCCTCCGAGATGCAAAATTTGGAATATTTTATTAAAATTGCTAACACAGCCGTATTTTGAAATTTAAAATTTCCAAATATTTCAGGCCGAGAAAAACCCCTGCCACCTTTTACTCCACGCAATTTATATGTTGCTAATGGCGTCCTGTTGTGCAGTACGAAATTTTTCTCAGGAAAAGAAGAACTCTGACAAATTTCACCTTCACTTCATTCATTAACAGGTCAGCATATTAAAAAAATAATAATATATGCATACTTACAAGAAGAGCTACAGGTATCCACAGCATATTTGCACGTTCGATCGGCGACTCACTGCGTTCGAGGAAATTCGAGGATGAGACACGTTGTCACGCGCTTCATCAGGATCCTGTTAATTGGCGCCTTATCAGCAGCATCCTGCAGTTAGGGGAAATAACGCATTGCTACCATTACTGAGAGGTCGTACACGTTTAAAACCCATTCGTTATATGCAGAGTGTTACTAGTGACCGAGTAAAAGTAACGGTTACTTTTCTAGTAACGGAAGTTCGTATTCGTTACCTTCCACAAAAAATCTAATGTGGGCAGCGCATGACTTTGCTAACAGACTTAAATTCGTTTTCTTTTTTCTTTTTTTCATAATGCATTAAATCGAGTTTAATTGCACGAAATAACGCAGTTACTTATTTAAAACAGTATCGAATTTGCAATTTTAATTCCACTTTCGTTTTCATTTGACCAGGGCTAAATTGCGACAGGGGCTCCCATTACAAAAGGCACCCCATTTAATATAAAAGCTCAAAAAGAAAATAATTTTTAAAAAATGTTAATTTTGAGAGTATGCTCCACACCAAAACGTTCCTTTCCGGCCACTCATCCTGTTGCTCATACCATAGGGTGAGTCGGGTCGCCTGGGTCTTCGACACCAAAACGTTCGAAAGGTGAAATGATACAAGAATATACTTCACGATATGATAAGAGACCTTAAATTTAGAGTAAGTGTAGACAAATTGGGAAAAATAAATTGTACAATTTCAGTTTTATTCTATTTGTTATTTTAAGAGTACCACACACCAAAATGTTCGAATTTCCAAATAGTTACTAGTCTCACTTAAACTATTTCGTTTAAATAAGATAGAGAGTTGCAATTTGGTACATGGGTCAATCGTTCGATAAAACCGCAAAGGAAAAAGAAATCCTCAAATGTTTCAAAAATATTCTTAGAGAAGGAATGGTGCTCTACACCAAAACGCTCGAAATGCCAAATGATAGAAAACCATGCTTTGCTATCAGAGGGAGACTTTAAATTTGATGTAAAGGTACATATGTTGAAAGGAAGAAAGTGTGCATTTTCAATTTTCACATACTTGCTAACTTAGGGGTGCCCCGAGAAATGGTCTGTGAAATAGTGAGAAATGGTCTTGATTATTTTAAATTAAGTTTGCTTTCAAAGCGAATCTGTTACGAAACAACTCATATACAATCAAATGCGATATTAAATCATATTTTCATTTTTGAAACAAATATTATTCAACAGAAATTTAAATCTTGATGCATTTCATATTATCGTCATGTTAATCGGTATATGTTTTTATCGCTATGGTAATCGTTATATATTTAGTAAATCGTTATATGTTTTACGTTTTCGTTATGTGATTGATTACGAAGTTGGGAACTCAGATTCTATTTTCAGAATGTAATATGTATCTTGCGTTAGTAAACAAATTATAGGCATGAGGCAGACAAACTTTAATTTACAACAAAACAATAATATTTTGTCGAATTGCTATTATCATTATAACAAAATGTACTTCCAAATCAAAAGAAAATCGTTAGAAGGGTAAAAAATTGAAAAACATTGCCGATACATTACTTTTCGACAGCTGTTTTAGTGATATTAAATAGCGATGTAATAAAAGGTCATGTATCGATGCATGGATAAAATTGTACCGATGTATCTATCACTATCCAAATTGTCGGACTTCTACTCCATATATCAATAAACGAATAACGTAAATCATGAATTTATGTTTTGCACATGCGCATATGAAATCACTTAAATGATAAGAAAATTTAAAATAATTAACAATGTTCGCAACAATCAATCCACCCTTCTGTTTTTATTAAGGACCCATTTCAACAATACTTTCATGTCAACAAAGGAAAGAATAACAGTAAGTACAACAAAGTACTTGAACAGTAAGCGTAACAAAGTATAAGCACAATAAAAATAATTGAAAATTATTTAAAACTGAAATTTCTCGGACATTCAAAAGAAACGCTCAGAGAGATTTAAAATTAAAACGTGTAAAACATTGTGTATATTTGTCGATCTTGATTATTTGATTACTTGGAATGGATTCAAGTGGCATGAAGAAAATATAAGGTATTTCATTTTGTACTTTTTTATATTCGGTATTTTGCTTAGTACTACTAATGTTTAGCCTATAAAAAATGCACATTGATTAATTGCTTGTCTTTTGTCTAAAATTTAATATTTTATTTCTAAAAGTATTCTTTTAAGGCATGCTAAATACTTGGTAAATTGTTATTTATATACACAATATGAACATTAAAATGAATAAAATTATTTAGTAAATTACCTGCCGCTGTAATTTTTAGAAACTTCTCAAAGAGAAATAAACCGTATAATGATGATTACCATCATACATTATGTAAGTTATAGGCATATCACATGAAGTTTCATACTTAGCGTGTAAGAAACAAGAAGAAAATTGTTTGGAATTCAAACGATTAGAAGAACTCGTTATTTAAAATTCTACATGTTCGTGATATTTTATATTAAAATACAATAATAAATATGGAAAAATATTAATTATATTTAAAATAAAAATGGGGAAATTTAAAAGAAGCTTTCAGGAAATATATCTCCTGAATGAAGCACTCCATACTGTTTTGCATTACGTGCTGTTTAGTATTACCAAAGTATTCTCCAATAAGCAAATACACATTGAAATATTGCTTGTCTTTTAGTCTAAAATTTAGTAGTTACTTCCTGACAATCTTGTTTTTAGGCATGTTATTTTGTTAACTGTTAATCATACACAAAAAAGGGACATTAAAATAAATGGAATTTGTTAATAAGTCTTCTGGCATTGTAATTTTCTCAAACACCTCAAAAAGAAATAAACCTCATCAATAATATTTATCATCATGCATTATATACGTTATATCACACGAAATTTCATAATCAGGAAGTATGTAAGAAACTATAGCTACATAAAATTGTTTGTAATTCGAACGAACAGAAAGAGGTGCCTTTTGAAAGCAAAAATTTTCGTAACATTTTTTTATGTTCAGATACATGATAATAAATCTGGAAAAATGAAGTTGTTAATAAGTTTTCTGGCATTGTGATTTTCTGAAACACCTCTAAGAGAAATAAATGATTCTCGTCATGCATTATAGGATCAGCCAAATGAGCATGCATACAGAGTCACCATAAATGCAGGGATGACTTATCAAATTATTATTGAATGACGAACAATTAAATGCGTTTCCATCCTAACGAGTCAAGTCCCTTTTATTAACTTGATCTTAAAATTCTCCCGAAAACATACTTTTTAAACATAACTAAAAAATCTGATCTGGGCAGCACATGACTTTCCTTATATAATGTAATGAATTGACTACTTTGACAGTAAAAAAAATAGGTTTTTCTCATAGTGGATATTAATATTCTTTCCAAGATGTTGAATTTTCGTTAATGAGTCGTCATTTTCATTGATTTAGCGTCATTTTTATGGCGAGATTTTCTTTGATTTGACAACATTTAAAAAAGTCGCCAAGTTGGCGACATTCCGCCAAATTCATTGCCAAAGTCTCGGCAAGCGTTATGGACGGAGAAATAGGTTATTCTTATAGCAGATAAATGACTATTGGCGTTCAAATACAAATGTATTACTCAAAGTATATTTTCTTATGAATGGAACGAGCTAAATCCACGAGAATGGGGGTCACCAAATTTATCGCATGATATTACATATGAAAGTGAACATGTTTCTGAACAGTTGCTATATATTTTTTAATTTATGGGATTTTTTTATAAATTTATTTGAAAAATGTGCAATATCTCTAGAACGGTTCGTGCCAGCATTCTAAAGTTTATATCAATCGTTTTCTAAGGAAAAGTTACATAAGAAATGTATATTTGCGTAACTTTATTAAAAGTTTTGATTTTTATGACTTTTTCAAAATTTCACTCGAAAATTTAGGGGAATTCTAAACATTCGATTGGGTTTAAAAACAATAGGCTTCCAGTATTCACGGATTGTGATTTTTGAACAAAATTTCTTTCGAATCGCTCCATTCGTTCGTGAGATATCGTCTCCACAAACTCACTGACACACACACACATACTTTCACACACACGCACACACACACACGCACACACACACACGCACACGCACACACGCACACGCACACACACACATACACAAACATCACCTCAAAAATGTTCGATTCATGATCAGGGATGCTTGAAACGTGCTCTCACGTCAAAAACTCGAATTCGAATTTTCGACCCCGTCACAATACTTTCCTTGTACATTATGTATATAAGGAAAGTAATAGCATTTCAAAACTCTGACAATAGGTGTCACCTTCTGAACGAAACTATAATAACTTAGTTCTGAATTGAATGAGCTTCTGTATTTGCGATGTTACATCAGATGGAAAATTTTCTTGCTGTTAAGCGTTTGTCAGTAATACGTAGTAAGAGCATTACATTTTCCTAGCTGTATTTGGAAGATGTTTCAATTTGTGGAAATGAGATACTGAAAAAACAAACAAACAAGTGTTTAGTGTAAAAACCATTCGACTCACAGAATGTGAATCGCACTTTGGGTGTGTTGTTCATTGAGTCATTCAGAATTTGGACGATCGTGCAAGGGATTCATTTTCGGCCTAGTACATCATCACACGTTAATCGACGTATTCATAGGCATGCGGTGGCGGCCCCACACATGACGACCGTCGACTTTCTGCGGAACTTGTAGGGTATATTGGATATTCCAATATCAGCGAGAATAGCTTATCGACGATTGACTGAAAGCGGCTTGCACTCAAACAGTCCTTTATGAAGATTGCCATTGACGGCAAGACACTAACATGAGAGATTGCAATGGCGCCGGGCCCGAGCCTCTTGGACGACTGAATGGGGCAGGGTAGTGTTCAGCGACGAGTCTCGGTTCTATTTGTCGAATGACAGTCGCCGTGTGAGGGTCTGGAAGAGACGTGGAAACAGACCCAATCCTGCTGCGAATGTTGAACGATATACTGCTCGACAACGCGGCATCATGGTTTGGGGTGTTATCGGCTTCGATAGCCGGTCACCTCTGGTTCGTATCAAAGACACAATGGCGGCACGTCGATATGTGGATGAGGTGCTGCGGCCGGTTGCACTGCCCGACCTTCAGAGGTTGCAGAATACTATTTTCCAGCAAAATAACGCTCGACCACACACGGAAATCATCAGCAGACAAGCCGTACAAGATATCCAGGTGCTTTCTTGGCCTCAGCTGTCTTCAGATCTCTCACTCATCGAGCATGTGTGGGAAGTGATTGGCCGTCGCTTGACTGCCCTGTCCCCGCCTCAAACAAAGGACGACCTGTGGAGGACGGTTGAGGGCATATAGTCATCCATCCCTCAGGAAACTATACGCACGCTCATCGCATATATTCCTAAAAGGGTTGTTGCGTGTATCGCTGTAAGAGGTAGTCCTACTACCTATGCCATTACTGTATTGCATTATCCTTCTGGAATTAGCATCAGTTATTTATATATGCCATATCTGTCTGTGTGATCCCTTATCATCCCACTCTATTCGCTCTTTCATGACGTTGCATTTTCTGTGTCGGGTCGTGTTCATTGTTTATGGCAATAGTTTTCTGTGATGAAATAGACGGAGTAAATAAGACACGGTCAATTTGTGTGTCTGAACGTCCTTTCGAGAGGTTAGTTGAATGCCGCACCTACTGGGTTCGTTCCGCTCTAAACCGAGTGCACTGTCCGGGCCGTCCAAACAGATACCTTACCATTTCGGATGGGTTGCGCAGTCTGCGTCGAGCGAAAGAAGTCCAATAATTACTTTTATTTCATATTCTCTATTTCTCTCATTGGCTGAACACGTTCATTATATTTTCATTAACTTCTTTCTAACCTCTTCCCCGCAATTTCGTAGTTAACCTTCTTTTCGCGTTCTTGACTACGACATTGATTTTAAGTGTCGTTGCCACTCGTTTTGTAATAAACTGTTTATACGAAAAATTGTTCCTACGCAAATTTCACAGAATGAAGTCACTTGACACAAAACTAACTAGATTAATAGGGTTCGTTGATTTAAATCAGTTATTATTCACGAGAAACGAACTTAGCTTTATCAAATTACTTTATTTGATGTAGAGAAATATATATGGATATTTGAATAAAAAAATATACAAAATGGGAATTTAAATGAAAAAATTCTGATTTAAATTTTTTAAAAATCCGATTCGGGAGTCACGAACTTGCAATTGACTTATTACTTCTTTATGATCCAATTACTTGAATATCCCGATCTGACGATTCTTCGCAAAATACCAGTTTCTAGTGCATGTTTGTGCTGGTTTCCATACGAGACGCAGTGCACGGCGTACAGTGAGCCCTCAATCCTTAATGTGTGGCATGCCGCACAAAAGCTTGGAATTATGCTTTCATTACAGGGCCACATTCCTGTAGCGGTTTCGTGCTTCTTATCCCTCTTCAGCAGAGAATACACAATACATGCAATAGCCGCAAGCAAACATACATACTATGTGCTGAAGTTTTGCAAACCTCTATCGGCTCACTCAGCCTTCTTCAATATTCAAGAAGATTGAGCTCAGGCTGTAATAGTCAAATTCTTTGTCACAGAGCTCACTTATAGGGGTGCCACCAAAGCCCCAATGTAAATACTTGAATTCCTGGACTGGTACAGGTTTATTAGCACTCTTCAGCATGGAATAGCCAGTATCTGCAATAGCAGCTAAAAAACTTGCTATGTGCTGCAATTCTGCCAACTTCTATGGTGACTCATGAAGCCAGTCCTACCATGTAGTCATGGTCATCCTTTAAGGGAGGGCAAAGGATGCACTTGATCCTTCTGACCATTCAAGGTCACAAAGACAGATTAATTTCCACTGCCAAGGACGTGAGGGTCAACGACGTGAGGTCACAACGACGGCATCAAACTAGTTCATATTGTAAGTCTTATCCTTGAATTTGCCCCCTGGTAATGTTCTATGGGCACTCATGCATGTGTTGGCTTGCTTTTGGCAATTTAATAATTTTAGGCGTATTGTTTTTAATCTAAACGGGTTCAGGAGTCTTATTTACATAGCTGTTCTCCTTTTTTAAATTCAGTTATCCATTTTCCATTTGTTAAGGTTTTTCATATTCTTCTGTTCCAAATGCATTTCATTCCATAGGTTTTGTGTTAAAAATGACGAAAGTTCTTTCTTTTTAAGTTTTTGCAATTTAAATTTATTTAACTTGGCTAATTTGAGGTTCCATTTATTCCCCTTTTTATCCCCTTTGATTTTATTCTAAATTTGCTGTTCTCGGTTGAGAATTCGATGATTTATCGCGATTTTTCATTTTTATTCTATTTTCAGCTTTTTACATTTTTCAGAATCATCCATTTTTAAATTATTGCCGAATTCGTATATTTTAAATCGTTTCACTTCATTTCTTTTAATTTTCGTCTGCTTTAAAATCGCTATTCTCTTGTTTAAAATTTTGAGATTTTAATTGGTTGGACGCAATATTAAAATCGTCTGGCATTAATTTTTTTATCGTTCATCGATAGTTTTATTTACGATGTGTGGCAGCGATTTTAGACTGTATATAAATAGATTCGAGCTCTTTTTCACTCTCTTCTCTTCTTTTTCTTTTGGATTACAGCTAAAGATGTAGTCCTGTTAAGTTGTTATTTTTACTTCGGAACAAAACGTTCTGTTATCCCCAGCTAAGCCTGTGATTTGTCTTTTCCGAGATGAAGGCGGCTGGGCTTACTTTATAATCCGCGCTCTTTTGCTGTTTTTTTTAATTGAATCCCCACACCCGTGCTCTCTGATGTTGAATGTATCCTCAGTTCGTCAATGCTAAATAATGTTGTAGCGCCTCCTCGTCTAAGACCCCCCCCCCCCCCCGAGTTGTTTATCTCTTCCCCTCACAGCGTGGGAACCGAAGGGCTTCAAAGAATTCGGACACTTGAAATTTTCAAGTGAAAAGGATTACATCACCCCAATCTTATCAAGTTGAAAAGGATTCGTTCCAGCCGGAAGTGGAAAGCTTCACTGTGAAGGTCGGCTCTTTTGAAGCTCCATAGCGTGAGAAAACTGACCAGTGGACAGACAATAAAAAAAGGAAGAAGCCGAAAGACGACGAGGAAAAATTTGGGCCCCCCCCCCCCCCCTATTTTCTGCCCCTGATTTAAAGCAATGAAATTAATAGCCAAATGAAGTGCACCACGCTAAAATCTAGCAATATTACTTTTTAACTATATTTGTAAGATATATAATGAAAACAAATCTTATCCATGAAAAGAGTAAAGCCCTCCTTTTACTTGCAGCCGTAAGTACAACAGTACATAACCATTATTTTACCAGGTATATTTCTCAAGTAAGCTCTCGGTCTGAAATCGCCATTGAAATGTATACGATCACAGTAGGGAGAAAACGAGTTCTCGTGAAATTCGTCCTTACAACACCTGCCTTTGACGTTGATTGCAACCCTTAAGCTCTCTCCATATAGATAAAATCAAGGACAAAGCGTTTTTAAAAAACGAAAGGTCTTTTATTTAACACATGCTAAAAGACGCACAAAATATATATTAAGCACTGCCAAAGCGCTTTCGGACGTATATACGCCCTTCATCAGTGGCTACATGAATAGTAAAAACATGGAATGTTTATATATAGAAAGACCAGTTTAAAGCAAATTTTGCATAAAAATATAAAATGGTAAATAAACTTACTAAAAATAATTGTAATTTCTGTGTATATTTTTTGTATTATTTTTAGTATTTACCATTTCATATTTTTATGCAAAATTTGCTTTAAACTGGTCTCTCTATATATAAATATTCCATGTTTTTACTATTCATGTAGCCACTGATGCAGGGCGTATATACGTCCGAAAGCGCTCTGGCAGTTTTTAATATATATTTTGTACGTCTTTTGGGATGTGATAAATAAAAGACCTTTCGTTTTTTAAAAATGCTTTGGCCTTGATTTTAAATTTCGATTCAATTCTTATGGTATTAGTTAAAATTTGAAATTCGAACCTGACAAAATAGTTTTTGGGGGGTTTATATTGGGAATTTTAATTAGAATTCGTGATGTAAATTTTCTTCATTACCTAGTGTCCGGTCTATTATTATTATGAATTGGGATAATTATAGATCGACAAACATTGACCAATTAAGCGTTATAGACGATTTGGAAGAATACCATACCATCTCTCAATCTAAATCATATTCCTTCAATAGATGCAACAATCTTAGGTGCAAAACTTGTCCTTATGCTGACCCATTACAAATTAATAATAATTCCACTTCACAAAAATTCTGCAAAGTTTTTAATTGCATATACAAACTTAATTGTACTATTTGTAACTTATCCTATATTGGCCAAACCAGCAACCCTTTACATCTGAGAATGAATGTCCACAGGGATCATATTAAAAAATTTGACCATAAAGTCTTTAATGATCTCCCTACCAAAAATCAATTTAAATATCAGCACTTTGCTACACACGGATTTAAAAATGTATCCCTTCATATTTTAGATATTAAAATTTCACTCACGGATAGATTAGTATTTGAAAATTATTACATTAAAAAATATAAAACTCTCTTCCCCTATGGCTTAAATCAAATTTATAATAATAATAATGTTGTTAACAATAGTTTTGAATACAATTCTCATAAATCTTCAGTATATAAACTTCTTTTTCATGATTCAAAGTCATCATCTCCTAGTAAAAAGCGATATAAGCGTGGCAAAGGAAAAAGTAACTTAAGTAAAACTATTGATTACAAAGCAGACATTTTGAAATTACAATATAATTATTCTCAAACTTTCAATTTTCTACCTGTTAGAACATGGTTATATAAAGTCAGAAAAAGCAAATTAAGTATTGTTTATACTAATTTTTTAAAATTAAAATTAACTCATGAGCATTTTAAACATTTATTTTTTGATTTGCTTCTTTCACGTACACATTTCTTAAATTACCACCTACTCCATTCACCAAATCCACATACTAAAATAGCTTACTGTGTAATTTCTTTTAAACACCCTATTCTTAATTCTCTTAACTTCAATAATTTATTTGCAAAACATAAGCACTTGTTACCAGTAAATGATATCAAAATACAAAAATCATTCAAATATAATTTACCAATTGGTAGAACTATTTACAATTACAATGAAGTTTCTAGGACATTAAACTCCGATGATCTTACATCATGTGTATGCAGCAATCAAAATCTTGCCCCTTTTGTCAACTCCACTCATGGTCACATTATTACTGGAGATCTCAGTATAGTTCAGGATGATATACTTAGGGATATTATGAATAAAGGGTCTAAATTTCGCATTCCATTCTGCCATCACCCTAAACAACTTCTTCAGTCTCTATCATTTGATTTTGATAAATTCATATATCAACTTGCTTGTTCACATTCTATTCCTATTGAAGCATTCAATCTATGGAAGTATACGACCTTACATCTACTTAAAAATGTTATTATAAACACTAAATTAACGAAGCCTAGGTTTCCTTATAAACAACTCCTATCTGCTATCAAAGAACTACAACAACATTTTGTCATAACTTATGTAGATAAAGCTTCTAATAATTATGCCATCATTTGTAAAAAATATTATGTTTCTCTGTTACAGAATTACTTAAAAGATAATCAAATTTTTAAACCCATTAATAATCAGTCTATCCAAATCAAAACTAAAATGCTAAAATTATATACACAATTAAATATTAATTGTAAGTTTTTTAAATTTCCTTATGTTACTTTGGTTCCTAAATTCCACAAATCACCTCTCAGTTTTAGAACAGTCACTTGTGGACATAATACCTTTACCACTACAGCTAGTAAGCACTTGCTTAACTGTTTAAATCGAATTAATGAATCTCTTAAATTCAGGAATTCAGGATATTTCATTTTGAACAATAGTTTTGATTTAGTTAATCACCTTAGCAAGTTACCACAAATTCTTGGTTTCCAAACCTTTGATTTTAAAGACCTATTTAATAATATTGTCATTAAAGATTTACATAAAGTTATTATCTCTCTTTATCATGACTATATATCTTCCAATCATGATGCTTTTAATGTCAAAAATTTTCCTATGCTCTTGCACTTTGTGTTATACAACAATTATATTATCCAAGGTGATAACATTTATTTACAAACATCTGGTGTACCACAAGGTGGCTGTAGTAGTAGTATACTCGCTAACTTATATCTTTATTATTATGAATGTCATTTTAACTCTAATTCATATATTATATATAGATATGTTGACGACTTAATTTGTATTATCATTGATGATTCCTATCCCATTAATATTGATTTTTACCCGTCTAACCTAGAATTAATTCCTAATGAGCCTTGCGTTAGTCAAACTGTTAATTTTTTAGACCTAAATTTAGATACCCTCAATAATCATGTAATCACCAATCTATATGATAAAAAAGATTCTTACAACTTCACTATCATAAAGCTGCTATCATATCAATCTTGTAATTCTATTCAATTGTTTAGAAACATCATTTTAAACCAGCTATTTCGAATACATCGACTTTCTGATCCTCAGTTTCACTTTCTCCACATCAATAAACTTAAACGCATTTGTCAAAACTACCTATATCCGGAAGTATTTGTAAATAATATTATTAATAATTTCAAATATACCACGTAATAATTTTACACATGCATTATTTATCTTTGATTGGTTAACTCATTTTTGAAAATTCACCCATTCTTATCACCTCACTTACCACTTGGCCTGAGTCTAATACTGTTTACTATTTTCGAATGTCTTTTTTCCACATGTCCTGAGTCCTATACTGTTTACTATTTTCGAAAGTCTCCATACTTATTATGTATCGTTCAATTGTATTCATTCCCACTCGCATTGACGAAGTGAGGTGAAATGCTCGCCCACTCGCATTGACGAAGTGAGGTGAAATGCTCAGTCACTTGTTTATCTTACACGTGGTGCTATGCTTTTGATATCACATTACAGTTCGTGGAGGTATTGTTTTTCAGCTTTGTTTAATTCAATTTATTTTTCTCCTTCCACTAGCCAGTAGACAGTTCCAATGGTGTCTATAGTTAAATACTATCGCCATTGTCAGAAACTGGCTATTCTATCGGTTTTAATTCGAATTGTATGGCTGTCCTGATGAGAATGCAATTTCGAACTGACCGCCATTTTTTTGTGTGGTTTCGATTGATTGTTCTCTATTCTTGATCTCTTGTCTTGAGCTGATTATTATTGCCTATTCTCATTTTTGCAGAGTTTTATTTACTTTTATATACTTTTAATTGTGATTTTTGAATCCTAATATTCTTCTCATCCCCCTTTCCAATGTAGTGATAAGTAACCTTCTATCTTTATCCTTAGACTTGGCTTATAGTTACTCATTTGTAACAGATATGCTAGAGATGGTTTTTTTTGTACATACAGTAGTTTATGCATAATTTTCGTTGAAATCCTTCAATTTTTATTTATATATATATATATATATATATATGTATGTATGTATAAGCACAAAAACCCATCTCTAGCATATATGTTACAAATAAGTAACTATAGACCATGACTAAGTATAAAAATAAAAGGTAACTTATCACTATAATGGAATATATATATATATATATAATGAAAAAGAAAACATGGCAAAAATGAGAAAAGGCAATAATAATTAGCTCAAGATTAAAGATCAAGAAATGTAGAGCAATATCAATTGAAACTACACAAAAAATGGCGGTTAGTTCGAAATTGCATTCTCGTCAGAACAGCTATTCAATTCGAATTAAAACCGATAGAATAGCCAGTTTCTGATAATGGCGATAATATTTAACTATAGACACCATTAGAACTGTCTACTGGCTAGTGGAAGGAGAAATAATATAAACCAAATGAATTATAAATCAGAAATATAAAAACAGAAATATTAACTCACAGGCACAGCTACCACGTGGAAGTCGAACATGCTCGAACAATCGACAGAGCATTTTACCTCTCTTCGTCAATGCGAGTGGGCACGCACTGAATACACTTGAACGAAACATATTTTGTATGAAGACTTTCAACAATAGTAATCAGTATAGGACTCAGGACAAGTATAAAGTAATCTTTCGAAAATAGTAAACAGTATCAGACTCAGGCCTAGTGGTGTTAGGTGATAAGAATGGGTGAAATTCACAAATGATTTATCCAATTAAGGATAAATAATGCCTTTGTAAAATTATTACGTGGTATATTTGAAACTATTAATAATATTATTTACAAATACTTCCAGATAGTGGTAATTTTAACAAATGCATTTGAGATTATTGATGTGGAGAAAGTGAAACTGAGGATCAGACAGTCGATATATTCGAAAGAGCTGGTTTAAAATGATGTTTCTAAACAACTGAATAAAATTACAAAATCGATATGATAGCAGCTTTATGATAGTGAAGTTGTAAGAATCTTTTTTATCATATAGATTGGTGATAACATGATTATTGAGGGTATCTAAATTTAGGTCTAAATAATTTACAGTTTGACTAACACTAGGCTCATTAGGGATTAATTCCAGATTAGATGGGTAAAAATCAATATTAATTGGATAGGAATCATCAATGATAATACAAATTAAGTCGTCAACATATGTATATATAATACATGAATTAGAGTTAAAATGACATTCATAATAATAAAGATATAAGTTAGCCAGAATACTACTACTACAACCCCCTGTGACCAGATGTTTGTAAATAAATGTTATCACCTTGGATAATATAATTGTTGTATAATACAAAGTGCAAGAGCATAGAAAAGATTTTGACATTAAATGCAACATTATTGGAAGATAGATAATCATGATAAAGAGAGATAATAACTTTATATAAATCTTTAATATATCAATATTATTAAATAGGTCTTTAAAATCAAAGGTATGGAAACCAAGAATTCATTTATAATCACCCTGTATGTATATATATATATACTGGGTAATTATAAATAAAGTTCCCGGTTTGAAATCGGTCTCAAATAAAAAGCACTGTTCAGAATGATTTGAAATTTTGCGTGAACACTCGTGGAGCAATGGAATTTTGTTTGGTGAAGAAGAAAACAGTAGCTCAAAAAGTCGCCGCTAGGAGAATAATTGGCGCTTTACTGCATTAGAATGCAATACAACAGTAATAAACGCTGACTTACTCTTTGGCTAATGATGTAATAAATGTTCAATATGCTGTCCTTCGCATTCTGAAACAAGCTGAAAGCGCAAAATAGCGTGTTCAGCAACATATTTCAATGTTTCTGTCGAGATGTTGTGCATGTGATGCTTGATGCTAGCTTTAAGTTCCGCTAAATTGGTAATGTGTCCATTAAACACCACATTCTTCAGATGCCCCCAAAGCCAAAAATCACATGGATTGAGGTCAGGGGAACGTGCTGGCCATCTTACAGGAAAATGGCGGCTGATGATTCTATCATCTCCAAAATGACTGCGAAGTAGCCGCTTCACTGGTTTTGCGATATGTGGTGGAGCCCCATCCTGCATGAAAATAGTGTTATCGATACACTGACGCTCTTGCAGTGTGGGTATAACGTGACTTTTCAGAAGACGTTCATATCGATGGCCATTGACAGAACAGATGACGGGGCCATGAGGACGAACTTCCTCACAGGTCCGATAATAAACACTGCTGTAAATCCGCACCACACAGTGACTTTGGGGGAATAAAGAGACCCCTGGCATAGTTCCTGAGGATTTTCGGTTGCCCAGATTCTGCAATTTTGCGTATTAACAGTTCCGTGGAGATGGAAGTGTGCTTCGTCAGTCCACAAAACGTTCCAGGGCCATTCATCGTCCACTTGTATCCGAGCTAGAAATTGAAGTGCGAACATTTCATGTGCGACATTGTCTACAGGTAGCAACTGTTGAACATGGGCCAGTTTGTAAGGATAGCATTTCAAAATGTGTTTCAAAATTTTTGCACCGTACTGGAGTGTACGTCTAATGATCGGGCAATTTCACGTGCACTCGTAGATGCATTAGCGTTACGCTCTTCTTCGAACGCTGCAGCTACGTCTTCCACTATCTCTCCATCGACTGCTTTCCGTCCCCTGCCAGGTTTGATGTCCAAAGAGCCAGTCTCTTCAAATTTTAAAATCATTTTGCGCAAACTTTTGCCATACAGAGGACCAGATTTTAACTTTTTCAACGCTCTGAACTTTCTAAGAGCTACTAAACAAGAGCTGTTATTCTCATAAAACAATTTGACAAGAAGAGAACGATCTTTGAATGATAGAGTCATTGCGACAGAGCAATAGAGATTTTTCACTAAGTTATGAGAAACAAGTTCCGCTCTTTTTTTTTTTTTTTTTTTTTTTTGTAGCAAACGTTTATTGCAACGTCACTGTCTTATGCAAATTTGCAGCAGCATTTGAAGAGCAATTATGCAAAACAAGTTAAATCCACTTTTTGTGAAAAAAGATACGGCTTACGTTTGCTTAGAATTTAATATTGTTTCAATTTATGAATTTTTATTTCATTACTTGCATGCATATGATGATGAAAGATCGACTTTTAATTCAGTATTCGAAGGACAGCATATTGAACATTTATTACGTCATTAGCCAATGAGTAAGTCAACGTTTATTACTTTTGTATTGCATTCTAGTATAGTAAGGCGCCAATTATTCTCCTAGGTGCGACTTTTTGAACTACTGTTTATTTCTTCACCAAACAAAATTCTATTGCTCTACGAGTGTTCAAGCAAAATTTCAAAGCATTCTGGCCAGTGCTTTTTATTTGTGATCATTTTCAAACCGGGAACTTTAATTATAATCACCCTGTATATATATATATATATATATATATATATATATATATATATATATATATATATATATATATTCTATTTAAATTTTATTTTATTATTAATACTTTTATTACTTTTTTCTATTATATAATTTATTTTCTTATTTTTTTTTTATTTATAGTCTTTTCAAGGCTATCAAACTACTAATATTAGGCGTTCGTTACTCCTGCTTTTATTGTAAAAGTTACAAATGAACTTTATTATGTTGTTGGCTCCCCTATAGACGTTTATGGTAAAACGCAAATAGAAATAGTTTTTCTAGGGGTACAAACTATATGATGATACCTATAATATCGATTAACTTGAAATCTACATTTATGATCTTGAATATCCCTGGGGAGAGCAAGTGCACCCCTTTCCCTCTCCAATGGGCGCCCATAGAAATTTTTTCATGCTGAATAAACTGAAGGTTGAGGCATTCAATATCGATTAGCTAACATATCTAATCTTGAACGTCTATGGGAGGGCATATATATATTTTTTTCCCTCCACTATGGGCGCCCGTGTAACATTTTCCAGGAGGGCAAACTCAAAGATGATACGTATAATATCGATTACCTTTATACCTGCATTTGAGACCTTGAATGTCCAGGAGAGCGTATAAGTCTCTCCTTAGCCTCCCCTATGGGTGCCCATTGCAAGGACTCTCTGCTGTACCTCGGGGCAGAACTTGAAGGTGCCGAAGTTTCGATTTCCCCTGGGGTGGTAAATAAGTATTTCAAGACCCTCCAAAAGTCTCCGTAGCATAAAAAGCCGAAACATTACACGCATGCCATGGGTAGGGCGCGGTAGCCCATTGGTTAGCGCGCTGGAGTTGCACTCGGTAGGCCCGGGTTCGATTCCAGCCACTGCCAAAACTGCCGCCGTGTTCATGCGGAGTACGATCACGTTAAACATGTGGGTCCGAAAGTCCTTCCGAGAGGTTGGTGGTAGGGGAAGGAGGGTACGGTCCCTATGGAGGAGGGTATGCCTCCCCCATTGGATTCCGGTCTAAATTGGGTGGCAATCCCCGGTCGTCCAAACGGTTACCTTACATGTCGGATAGTCTGGCTCTCAACAACAACACATGCCATGGGCACCCATAGGGGACAATAACATTTATCAATATTAATACAATTATATTAACAATACTCGAATATAGGTATCAATCTAATCAATACTGTCCGTCACATCCTTGTGTTTATCCCGCTGGTAAAAGTTCTATTGGCGCCTTCACCATGGGTACCCTTAGGGGAGCGCAAGGGGCCACTTGCCCTATTGTGAACATTCAATGTCACAAATGTAGGTATCAAGTCAGTAGATATTGCACTACTTATCTTTCAGTATACTCTCCTTGGAAAAATTTCTATTGACGCTATTGCCATGGGCGCTCAAAAGGGATGTTGATAAAAAGGTGTTGCCCACAGGGTGTCAAGCTAGTCGATATTGTCGCTCTTGAATGTGCCTCGCTAGAATAAGTTCTATAACCGCTCTTGCCATGGGCGCCCATGGGGAATGTTGAGGGGGAACTTGTCATCCCGTCGACGTTCAAGTTCACAGATGTAGATATCAAGCTAGTCGATGTTGTATGTCTCACCATTCAGTTCGCCGCCTGTAAAAGTTATATGGGTGCTCTTGCTATGGGCGCCCATAGCAAAGGTGGCCATAGAACTTATTAAAGCGGTGCGAACTCAAGGACGAGACGTACAATATCGATTACCTTGATGCCTACATTTGTGGCTTTCAAATTTTTTATGGGCTCCCATGGCAAGGCCATCCTTAGAGTTTCTTCCAAAAGCATACACAAGGATGAGACGCACAATATCTACTAGTTTGACACCTACATTTGGGACCTTGATGTTCACGGGAAGGCAAGTGCTCCCTTACGTTCTCGTATGGGCGCCCATGGCAAGGACGTCAATAGAACTTTTTTCCAGTGGGGGTAATCTCACGGACGAGACGTACAGTAAGTATTCATTAGTTTGATATTCGTGACGTTCAACATCCCTATGGGCGCCCATGGCAAGTGTTGTTGAGACCCAGACCTTCCGATCTACCAGAAAGGTGTAAGGTATCTGCTTGGACGGCCGGGAAGTGCCACCCAATTTAGACCGGAACCCAGAGGAGGAGGCATCCACAGGGACCTTACCCTCCTTCCCTTACGACCAACCTCTCGAAGGACTTACAGACGCACATGTTTAACGTGATCGTACTCCACGTGAACACGGCGGCAGTTTTGGCAGTGGCAGGAATCGAACCCGAGCCTACTGAGTGTAATCAATTGCCGGCGCTAACCACTGGGCTGTCATGCCCCACCCCATGGCAAGTGTAGAAGACCCAGACCACACGACTAATCCGAAGGCATATAGCTGCTTAATGTGTGGCCAGCCTATAGCAAGTGTGCAATGTTTCAGCCTTTTATGTCACAGAGACTTTTGGGAGGTCTTGAAAGACTGTTTACTACCTCTGAGGAAATCGAAACTTTGGCTCCGGTAGGTTCTGTCCTGAGGGCAATAGTATATAAGCAGGGAGCCCATGCAATGGGAGCCCGTGGAGGATTGCAAGGGATCACTTAAACTGAACTGGATAGTCAAGGTTACAAATAAAGATTACAAGCTAGCAATATTAAACACTTCATCCCTGAGTTCCCTCCTGGAAAATGTTACATGGGCGCCCATAGTGGAAGGAAAGGATGGCACTTGTCGCCCCACAGACTTTCAAGGTTAGATATGTAAGTCTCAATCTAGTCGATATTGAACGCCTCATCCTTAAGTTTATCACCGATGAAATTAGTTCTACGGGTGTCCTTGCCATGGGCACCCATAAGGAAACGCTTGGTGGAACTTACCATATAGTGTACATTTAAAGTTATAAATGTAGATTACAAGAAAGTCGATATGGAACGCCTCATCCTTGAGTTTGTCGTCTCTGGAATTAGTTCTATGGGGTTTTTTTGCCACGAGCTCCCATAGCAATCAATTCTAGCGCGCTAACCTCTGGGCTATTACGCCCCATCCCATGGCAAGTGTGCAATGTTTCAGCCTCTTATGTCACAGAGACTTTTGGAGGGTCTGGAAAGACTGTTTACTACTCCTGAGGAAATCGAAACTTCGGCTCCCTTAGGTTTTGTCCTGAAGGCAATAGTATTAAGCAGGGAGCTCATGCAATGGGAGCCCGTAGAAGACTGCAAGGGATCACTTAAGCTGAACTGGATTCAAGTTTGGACGTTCTTTGGAGTTTCTACGATCAGTGGTTCTTGAATTATTAGTAAAAAACGAAATTTTCGTTTGTCTCATCATCACGGGAGAATGGCTGAACCGAATTTGATGAAATTTTGTGGATAGCCTTGAAATAGCCCCCATAAATTTAGCCCAAGTTTCGAGTATCTAAGAACAGGGGTGGTCGAGATATTAATGAAAAACGAAACTTTTTCCTAGGAGTTCTACTCTCTAACTCCGTGGTTTATCCAAACGAAAAGCTTGAAAATCGTTTGAAAGTGAACTAAAACCTTATCTCTGAGTTTGATGGGAGATTGTTTTGCGCTAATTAATCACTTTCTGAAAACATGAATTGTTTGAAGCATGATTTAAATGGGAAATCTATCTCCATGGTTTAATTTTCACAAGCTTTTACTGAGCAATGAAGACTATAAAGAAATCAAAATGGTTATTTAATTTCGCAGTTTATGAGGAGGACTCTATTTTATATCATGTTGCTCAGAAACACAATTAAATTAAATCTGCCTGTTAATTTTAATTATTATTTTTTCGATTTGAATAATAAATAAATGGATATAAAAATATATTTTAGAAAATAACGATTTGATTTTCCTTATAGCATTTTTGACTGGATAACATCAATTACGGTCTTTAGGTTCAAACGTTATTATTATTCATATTTTCGGGGATTATTGATTCAAGGATTATTCATATTTTCAAATTATTATGCAATTATTTCATTATGACAAAAATTGTCTAAACTCATATATTGAACGTTGTACGAGTCATCTTCTTCAAATACACGGGTATATCTTTTAATCTACGAGAATATAAGTAGTACAAGTATATTGGCATATGTTTTGATATATATTGGCATATATTGGAATCAATTACGACCTTCTAGTATAAAGAGCACGGGGATTATTGATGTTTTCAATTTATTACGTCATTTCTTTTATTTTGGCAAAGATTTTTGGGACTCATATTGTAATACGGGTAATCTTCTACTAACACACTGGCATATTTTCTAATCTGCGACAATATAAGTAGTACGAGGTTGCATATATTGATTCAATTCCTTTTTTTTTGTAAATTTGCTTACAAAAGGGGCCAGGATGTTTTATTCTTCAGATCTGCCCGTGAAGATAATTTCGCATAGTGAGAACAGTTATTCTTAAACTTCTCTTTAGGAGCAATAAATTTTATGTTTTAACAGAATTTACACATGATTGCGAATTATAAGTTTCTTTATATTATATACTCCGTACGAAGAACGGGTATGCTGCTAGTAAATAATATAAGAGAAAAAAGTAATAAAAATTATTAATTATAAAATACAGTTTAAATAGAATATGCTACGGTATTTATAACTATATATATATATATATATATATATAAAGTTGAGAAAGTAAAAAAGAAATGGGAAGGCAACGTAAAGTGCTTACATGATGGCTGTAAGGGGTAGTGACCTTACTCCCCAGTTATCAACATGCATGTCCCAAATGCCGCGGCATTGCACTCCTGGACACCAGCACTGACAGAAGCCGACCCCTGGAGTGATAATCATAATTATCACAAGACCTTGTTCAAAGGAAAGCGATATCAGAAATCACTAGATTCAAGTGTGAGATATATGCAATGCCGTGCCTCTGCATCCCTTTTCATAACTTCAAAACAAACAAATTCAACAGTTCAGTTGTGATGATGTCATCACCACTAAACACACAAAACCAATATTCATAATGACCTCAAATATTCACACAAATTTAATCCATATTTTTCATTTTTACCGCAGTAATTCTTGATGTAATGTATAATAAATTGTATTGGATATTTTTACCTGAATGCCTGTAGAAATTCTCTGTCACTTTCCAATTTTATGACATCACTGTTTACGATTCTTTTTGTTCTTACTAGTCCACTAATAAATACATTTCTAAATATATTCAGGTGTAAATTAGATGTCCAATGTATGATTACGGATGTTGGAATATCATAAGTCTTTCTTTTATCATAAATACAGAATGACAGATAATTTTGGCCGATATCAATCTAGAAAATTTACCACATTATTCTCTGTTGGAGGATTTTCTTCCAATATTAAATTGGAGTGATAAAATTCAAAATCCATTTGAAAATTTTCGTTCTCGTAACCAGTTAACAAATCATCAACGTAACGTAGGTAAATTATTTCATTGTTAATATGAGACATTTTTTCGTAATGATCAAGATAGATGTCTGCCAAAATTGACGAGCACCCCCCCCCCTACCCTACCCATGGGGATGCCCTTAATTTGCTTATAAAAAATTCAATCCGTTATAAAGATAGTTTTCTTCTCTAACTATTCTAATCAAAGATCTATATTTGTTTATTTCTATATATTTTTGCATTTCAAATTCTTCAAATAGTAAGTTCAGAATTCGGTATAATACCTTGAGTTCAATATTATTAAATAGCTCTTGAAAATTATAAGTTTTGAAAAATAATTTGGTTCGATGATTCTTTAATATTTCTGTTACTTCGCAGCTGTTTTTAATTATATAAGAACCCCGATCTTTAATTTTCTTTAATATAAGTTTCAATATTGCAAGTAGCAATTTGTTAGCTTTAATTAGATATGTTTTAAATCCAACTGTTACTGGTCTGAATTTTTTTGGATTTTTATGAAGCTTGGGTATATTGATTAAATATGGATATTTTATTTTTTCTGTGTACTTGCTTCCTGCCTTAAGATATAAGGCTTTGATTCTGTTATTATTCACTTGTTTTGTCGCAGTTATGATACTATATAAAGCTTCCCGACCATTCAACTTGATGCTCTAAGTCCAAGGACGAGCCGGATGGTCTGGGCTTTCGACTATATAAAGCTTGATTTTCATAATTTTTCATAAAGGTCTTTATATAAAGGTATTTGCAAGTAAATGCATAATTACCAGGTACTTTATCGGTATAGGTTATTATATACTGATTCTGTAAGATTTTTAGTTTTTTTTATATCCAGTTTACATCCCGTTTGACTTGTATAATACCTTTTGTAGTAGTAATACTCAAAATCATCCAATACTTTGGATCGCCATTTGTTGAAGGTGAAATCGGGGATGCTTAATTTTATAGACATCTTATATATGAATGCTTCGATATTTTTCTTGAATGTATCAAAAGGATTTCCTTGATGAGGATTGCGATATTTTGTTCCTAATTTGAAAGCTCTTATTAAGGCATTATTATTAATGACTTCTAGTTTTCCTGTAACTACATGACCTGTAAGTGGATCTCTATAAGGATCGGTATCACAATTACAAGCTACAATATTTCCCGGCGTGAGGTTTTTACTTAAACAGTTATAATTGTAAATTCTTCTTTCCAATGGGATTTCGTAGCTGTAAGTAGTTCTAAAATTGAGATCAATAATGGGAAGATGCTTTTGATGTGTTTTTAATATCTTCCCAAATGGAATACGATTGAAAGTTTTATTTTGAAATAATATTAATAGATATACCACATGACTTTTTCTTTGAGTTGTTCGTCCTTCAATTTCATAAAATAGAACGTGTTTTGAACCAGTCACTTAAAGTAGCCATGTTAAGTTTCTGGTACGTATTCAATACGTTTGTAGACCATATTTGTACTTGTTTAGACCAGATATTCCACATCTGTTGCATATATTTTTTTCGTATACCCATTACATATAATTGGATAACCAATATGTTATGTACATCAAATTGATATACTTGTATAAAATTGATGAAATGTTCCTTGCGATCGTTAAAAAATTGTTTTTTTCTTTTTTTACTTCTGAACCATCTTTTACATTTTTGGTTATTGCATTTATTTATTACAGCTGTATTAGATGTAGAATAGTAGTATTTATTATTATATAATCTGTTAAACATCACTGAATTCAATCCGTACGGATATATGGAATTACGTTGTAGTATATGCATATTTCCCCACCATATGCGTGCTTCCAATTTCACTGCAAAGTCTAAGATTGTAATTGATATATTAATAAAAGAATGAGACTGAAAGTGAGAGTATAATAGATGGTATTCTTGATTAATGGCTGAATTTTTCTTGATTTGGTTACAGTGAATATTTATACGTAGATTCAGTGGATATTTTGTCTGACCCACATAGTTAATTCACAGGTTTTACATTGGATCATATATATACACTGGTATGCTTTACAAAATAAAATGAATTTACTAGAATTTCCTATAATTAAGGATCTGCACAAGGGCATAGTTTGCATCTTTTTGAGTTGCATTTTCTAAATTTGAAGAAAGGCGTATAACTGAAATTATATCTGTATGTTCGATCTCCATAATTCTTCGCTGACAAAGTGTTGCAAGGCCGAGTTGTATCATTAACATTCAATACGTTTTTTATTTGTTCACCACTGCTGATATTGAAATTAAATTCTACTAGTGGGCAGTGTAAGAACGGTTTTTCAATCGGTTTTAAGACTTATTACTTGGCCTTTTGTAAAAAACTTCAAAAAGACAATATATATTTTGCTGATTTTAAGGACTTGTTACTGTAAGAAATATGCTATTAGTTGTGCCTAAGCCCATATTGCAACATTACTTATGTTTGTAATGGCAACACCTTTTCTTGTGTTGTCAGAATGGCAACGGCCGTGTGTTGTTTATGTTCGATGTTTTATGTAGCCGCGCGTTTGTTTTTTTGTATGTTTGCGTGAAATGTTATGTGATGTATTTCTTTTCGTTTAAATATAGTTCTGTCTAATATAATCGTAATGTTTACTATTTATCATAACATCCACCATCTCTGCTAAAACTAACAGGTTATGGTTGCCCAGGTTATTTATCTGCGAAACGGTAAGAAGACGTACTTTCGTTTTTCGCGAATGCTGAGAATTTTTTGTTCTATGGTAAATTGCAATAAGTAGACGCACTTAGAAGTTATTAAATATTACGGATTATAATCAGAACTTTAAAATAAAGAAGCATGGCTGCAATGAATGAAGAATTCAGAATCCCTAAATTATCGAGTGATCATTACCATTCTTGGGCTATTCGTGCCAGAGCAGTTTGGGTTCAGAAGGGATGCTGGGAGGCCATAGATCCTGGTTTTGGATCCGAAATGACGACTGACGAAGAGAAAATGAATCATCGAGCATTAACTTTTCTGTTTCTTGTTGTTGATGATACGTATTTGGATGATATTGAGATGTGCACTACCGCAAGAGAAGCATGGAATGCGCTTGAGGAAATTAATTCGAAATGCGGTTTGTTGTATATTCTACAATTAATGCGGGATTTCTTCAACATAAAAATGAAAAATAATGAAGAGATGAAAGATTATCTTGGACGTTTAATGGATATCCATCGAAAATTAGCCAGCAGTGGTTACGCTTTTAATGATAAAGAAGTCGCATTGGTGATGTTACTGGGTATTCCAAAGACGTATGAAGCCCTAATTCTCAATCTTGAACAAGATGAAGAAAGTCTAACAACAAAAAAGGTGAAGTCTAGACTTTTGATAGAAGAGAAAAGAATAAATCGCCGTGATGAAGAAAAAGAAACTACTGAAGAAACAGATTGCAAGGCTATGTTTATCCAAAAAAGGAGTGTAGCTAAACATAAACATTCAAATCAAGTTGAAAATAAAAAAACTACTTTGGGGCATAAAAGTTTATTTCAAAAAGACTATAACAGGGAAGGAAGACGTGTAAAATGTTTTTGTTGCAATAAATTTGGTCATATTGCAAGAAACTGCCCTGAAGGCTACAGCTGTACAATAAACAGCCAAGACGTAAATAAACAAAATGCAAAACATGAAGTAAAGAAAGTTGTACATTCAGCATTATCTGCAAAGAATGGAACAGTGGAAAATCCATTAGTTTGGTATCTGGATAGTGGTGCCACAGACCACATGACGTCATACAGAGAAAAATTTTCAAGTTTCAGAAAAACGGATTCAAGCGTTAAAGTTGCCAACAAAGATGAAATTCGAGTTGAAGGTGTGGGGCATGTTGACATTGAATTGTGTGAAGCAAATGGTGGATTACATGCCCACATGGACAATGTTTTATATGTACCTGGTTTAGACGGAAACCTTTTATCAGTTGGTAGAATTGAAGAGCTTGGACTTAAAATACAATTTGTAAATAATGAAGCCAGAGTTATCAAGGAAAATGGACAGATTTTGCTGACGGTAAAACGCAGTGGCAGACTTTATGCAGTTGAAGAACATCGTAAAGTGGCAAAGCTCGTTGATAAATCATTGTTGCATCGCCGACTTGGACACCTCCATTATAATGCCATAAAACAATTAAGAAGTGGAGCACAGCTTTTTAAATCGACTGAAGATCCCCAAGAAACGTGTTCTGTCTGTATGATGGGAAAAATGAAGAAGCGAAGTTTTCCAGAAGGTAATGCTACCAGAGCAAAAGAAGTATTAGAATTAGTCCACTCTGACGTAGTTGGAAAAATAGAACCAACATCAGCGGGTGGATCAAAGTACTTTGTTACTTTTATTGATGACTACTCTCGATATACAGTTGTGTATCCAGTGAAGGCAAAAAGTGATGTCCTTAGTAAATTTGATGAATATAGGCGGATGGTTGAAAACCTCCATAAGCGCAAGATAGGAACACTGAGAAGCGACAACGGCGGTGAGTATGATAGCAAAGAATTTAATGACTATCTACTTAAGCATGGAATACGAAGACAACTAACAGTTCCCGATACTCCACAGCAAAACGGCGTCGCCGAAAGGATGAATCAAACATTGTTGGATATGACTAGGTGTCTGCTAATCGAATCAGGACTTAAAAGAACTCTATGGGCTGATGCAGTATGTACAGCAAGTTACATTAGGAACAAGTGCCCCTCCAAATCTATTGACGGAAATGCTCCCGAAGCATTATGGTTTGGAAAAGAAGCCTCACTTGATCATCTACGAGTGTACGGTTGTAAGGCATGGAGTGTGGTGAATCGCAGATACAGACACAGTAAATTAGACCCCAAATCTATAGAGTGTATATTTGTGGGTTATCCAGATGGAGTTAAAGGCTATAAATTGTGGGACATGAAGCGTAATACTTTCTTTGTCAGCCGGAATGTAATTTTTGAAGAAAATGTATTTCCCTGCAAGAAAGAACCAAATTCTCAAGACGTAGAAAGCCACAATATCGAAGATACTGCTATAATTCACATTGAGAATAAAGAAAGTAATGATGCACAGAGATGGAGTTTTGAAGCTGGTGGTGAGGGGGAGATTGCTATAACTCCACCGACGAGCATAATAACGAGTGAAATTGTAAACTTGAACTCAACAAATGTGCAAGATGTAACAAGTATGCAAGATGTAACTCTTGCAAACACCCCTGTTAGTGTTCCATCCTCTAACAATACAATAACATTAGGTGGTCCATCAACATCAAGACGTTCAGAACGGTTGGCGACAAAGAAACCAAAACAAGCGACATGCCATATATGCAATTCTGTCAAACGGCAAGATCCTGTAAAAGACCCAATAACGATAGAAGAAGCTCTATCGTCTCCAGAAGCAAATGAATGGGAAATGGCCATTCAAGAAGAGTTAGAAAACTTAAGACGAAATGATACATGGCAAATAGTACCACGACCTGAAGGAAGAAGAATAGTGAAAAGCAAATGGGTTTTCAAAAGGAAGTTTGACAAAAATGGCAAATTAGAAAGGTACAAAGCCAGGCTTGTTGCCCGTGGTTTCACACAAGTAGAAGGAATTGATTTCAATGAGACTTTTTCACCAGTTGTGAAGATAAAATCTATTAGGACTTTGCTTGCACTCGCAGTGGAGCGTAGCTGGAAAGTTCATCAGCTGGACATCACAGCAGCTTATCTGAATGGCGTATTAAAAGAGACCATATACATGGAACTACCTACGATGTGCATAGATGCGGATGAAAAGGAATATGTCTGCTTGTTAAAGAAGAGTCTGTATGGTCTACATCAATCAGGAAGAGAGTGGAATGTTCGCTTGGACGAGTTCTTGAAATCAATCGGACTAATAAGATCAAAAGCAGACCCATGTGTTTATTTCAGTAAGCAACATGACTTAATTATTGGAGTTTACGTTGACGATCTTATCATTCTTTCAAATGATGACGTAACCATCCAATCATTCAAATCTAAGATAAATAAAGTCTTCGAAGTAAAAGACTTAGGAAAAGTTAACCACATATTATCTATGAAGGCTGAATATGATGACGATGGGACACTCACCCTAGACCAATCAGCATACGCAACTGAACTTTTGACGACCTTCGCTATGACTGATTGTAAGGGAGCATCTACACCTTTGGACCCTGGAATGAAATTCAGCCGATCATCAGATGACGAAGTAATGATCTCTGAAGACGCACGCAGATATCGACAAGCTATTGGAGGACTTTTGTATTTAGCTGGTGGCACGAGGCCAGACTTAAGCTTTGCTACGACGTACATGAGCCAGTTCAGTAATAAGCCAAGTAAAGAACATTGGACCGGTGTCAAGCATATATTACGATATGTAAAGCAGACAAAAGACTACAGCCGTGTGACCGTGTATTGTGATGCTGACTGGGCCACAGACAAAAGTGATCGACGATCCTTCAGTGGTTATGCGGTTCAGTTAGCGGGTACAACAATCTCTTGGTGTAGTAAGAAGCAACGGCCAACTGCGCTCTCAACAGTGGAAGCAGAATACATAGCGATATGTCATACTGCGAAGGAAATTCTTTGGTTGCGAAATTTCCTGTATGAAATCGGAGCTGGTGAGTTCATGCCATTACCACAAATTATACACGTGGACAATCAGGGTGCTATCTCCTTAGCGAAAAATCAGGTGACATCGGAGAGAAACAAGCACATAGATCTTCGACATTTCTTTCTTCGAGAGAAAGTTGAAGCAAATGAGCTGATTTTTGAGTACATCCCTACAGGAAACAATCTTGCAGATATGTTGACGAAGACGCTAGGAAGTAAAAAGATGAACACTTACCTAAATGAAATGGGACTTTTCAGAATAAACGGAACTATACAAAATGGACTTATTCAAGGGGGAATGTAAGAAATATGCTATTAGTGTGCCTAAGCCCATATTGCAACATTACTTATGTTTGTAATGGCAACACCTTTTCTTGTGTTGTCAGAATGGCAACGGCCGTGTGTTGTTTATGTTCGATGTTTTATGTAGCCGCGCGTTTGTTTTTTTTGTATGTTTGCGTGAAATGTTATGTGATGTATTTCTTTTCGCTTAAATATAGTTCTGTCTAATATAATCGTAATGTTTACTATTTATCATAACATCCAACATCTCTGCTAAAACTAACAGTTACCACTGGATTATTTAGAAACTTTTTCTTCACTGTAACTTTGTGTTTGGATCTAAACAGTGTATCGCTTCCGAATCTCCATCTATTATCTCTCTCTTATGTACCATTGTCGGTTGGTTTTTTCTCGTTCTCTTTTGGACATTTTGGATTGAAGCTCCTTTGGGATTCTGTTTTTCCTTACACACGGTATGGAACTGCTTCGGGCGATTGCAGTTTCTGGGAGTGTTTCCTAGGAATAAAAGCACTATTTAACCAGGATTAGGGGTCGCAATCCCCCTAGACATTACTGATACCCCGTTTGCACTCCTTTTTATATTATTCTGTTTTTACCTGTATTTTATATTCTCTGTACTTTGCTTGTTCCTTATGGTGTAATATATATATATATATATATATATGTGTGTGTGTGTGGTTTTTCAATATCAAAATCGCGCATAGACTAATTGAACTGTAAATTTCCGCATAAAGCAAACAAAGAACTCTTGTCATTCATCTGCGATCACTGAAATTCGCGCCTGACGTTTTTATCGCCTGGTATTTAGGCTAGAGCAAACGGGGGAAGGTTGGCTTAACATGTAACTATTGCCATCTGGCTACTGTTAACGAGATGTTAAAAGCAGAAGTAACCGTACAGGGATATTCCCTTCGAGTAAAATCCCTTCTCGGTGGGCGCTGGTTTGATTTCGCGCAATGCATCTTGGGTGATGGAAAGAGATTCTTTGTCAAGGAGGGGGAAGGAAATGGTTTATTTCTTACGCAAGTCAATGTGTTTGTGTGTTGTATTTCCACGTGGGTGGACTTTATTACAATTTTAAGTTGTTAATTTAATATTTTTGTCACTTCTTTTACATGGTTGATATGTATTTAATCGTGTATTACAATTCTGGGCTGTGTACATTTGATTTTCCGATTGTGATTGTCCTTAAATGACGGATTTGCTGAGTTTCTTGCAAACACAAAAGGTACGTGAATTATTTCGATCCTAAAAGTATTTAATGCATTATTTTATTTAGTATGCATATGTAATCGCAATAAACACCTTTAGAAATAAAGGATCTTGTCGTTTAGGATTCTAATCATGATTATATTTACTCATTTGTATACTTAGATTTTACTAATCTTAAGCCAATTGATTAGCTTGACATAAGCCAGTTGATTAACTTGTTTGAGATAGAATTATTTTTAATTTTCTGTCTGTTCAGGCTGATTTGTTGGATGTGTTGAAGCAGATAACATTAGAAATAAAATACTTTTAGATTATTTATACTGTGATTTTCTTTTTATGTAAATCTGTTTATATAATAAATATGTGTAAATAAAAATTGTTTGATTAAATTTTGCCTAGCTTTACTCATGTTCCATTGTTTTCTCTGTCTTAATTTATTTTTATAGGACATTTTTTTTCTTGGTAGGAACCGTTATTGATTTTACAATTATTACAGGATTTTTTTTTCTTCTTAATTTCTGTAGTTTAAGTTACACTTCTGCTGAAGGAGTTTATCTGAGAGAAATATGTAAAATATGGAAGAGTTTCCTTCTTAAAAACATTTCACATTTCATCTGCAACTTATATATTGCAGTTGTATTATTAAAATTTACAAAAGAACGCTTCTATGAAGAGTATAAAATATGTCTGTGAAATAAAATCTGAGAATAAAATATATCTGTAGAGCGAAAATAATATTTAGTGTGAAAAAAAAAATGCGGAACTTCTTACTCCTTCTTTGTTTTATCTGATCATGTCAAAGGTAAGTGCATTTATAATTAATTAATATTACATATAAGAGTGAATTTGAATTTGAGTGTAAAAGTTTTTTGTAAGATCATACATGCAAAATAAAATTCTTATTTTAAGTATAATTAGATATGAAATAAAATATAATTTTATTTTTCCGTAATATCTTTTAATGATAACGAAAAAATATCTTATATTGAAAAAAAAATTATGCAAGGAAAAAGCATGCAAATTTAAATTCGTATTTTGAATGTAACTGGAGGTAAAAAAACACATTAAATATTTTTTATTTTTCTTTAAAATATCTTTATGTACATGAAAATATGTTTTCCATTTAAATCGCATCACTTATCATACGATTATCAAATCAAAGTATATAAAAAAAAAAATCTGAGAAGAAACAATAATGAATACTTCATCCCTGATTCTCGTCCTGTAACGTTGCTTTTCCTGCATGACAGATCGTTACCAGTTGCGATAAGGCTGTTTACATTGGGTCTACGGAAGTTTCCCTTCTTTCGGTTGGAGATTCTTTGGCTAGAGTGCGTTGCGGAGACTAGCCGCTAGTCCATTCAGAGGGACAGTACCTCTGTCGATTGGAGGGAGCTGCTCCCCTCTCTAACGTATCGTAGTCCTTTACCCGTCACCTTCGTGAACTAACTTTAGATCTCGAAGGTGACGCCTTTACCGTCATCGAATAGAGTTTCGTCCAGAACAGAGCACCAGGCACGAAGCGCCTTTAATCTCCAATCACTAGGTGTGGTTCTTATCTTCATACTGTGACATTATTTCATTGGCCCATAGTTGGAGGTTCGAAGTTATGGATTTACTGTTTTTATTATTTGTCCTAGCTCCTAGTGTGGCAGTTTGTTGCACATTTAGAGTTTAAGCAGTTTGGGGGGGGGGGGGGGGGTAGATGCAAATCTGAAGGTTACCTAGCAGTTTAGGATTTAAGACATTTTGTAGAAAAGCAAAGATCGCGAGTTTTCTTTAATATCAACTGATTAAGGTGGGACGTTCCTAGTACCGAATATCAAAGTTAAGTACCGAACGGGGTCTCTTACGAGATTTAGCCTTGCGATGATCATAGTCATGCAGATTAAATAATAGTTCATTTGGGACAGATGGCAGATTTTCGTAGAATTTAAGCGCTAGCTTTTTAATTTGGGCTCTAACAATTTTTATTTTGAAGTCTTTCCTAATTACCGAGTTTCTTAAGTATCTAGGGGCTTTCCATATAATCCTTAGGGTTTTGTTTTGTCTCTAATAAGTCTATGGTAGATTTACAGGCATATCCCCATACGGGTGCTGCATACAGCATTCCCGGGCGGATGACCGATTTATAAATTAGGAGTTTATTTTGATAACTTAGATTTCCGTTTCCTATCATTGGGTATAAGGCTCCTATGATTATATACGCTTTTTTGATTATGTTCGTTACGTGCAGTTTCCAAGTTAGGTGGGAATCTATCGTTACACCTAGGTATTTAGTAGATTTTTCCGCTTTTAGGGCATGGTTGTTTATGTAAAGAGGCGGCGGAGGTTTGCGTTTTCTAGAGAAATAAATCCAATGACATTTATTGGGGTCTAATTTTATTCGCCATTTTTCCAGCCATGTTTGGAGTATGTCTAAGTGTTGTTGTAGCTGTCTGAGCATTACTGAGACGTAAGGGTCTTTTGCAAGTATCGCGCTATCGTCTGCATAGAGTGCCAGCTCCGTGTCTGGGGTCCTAGGGATGTCATTTAGATATATGTTAAATAGTGTCGGATCCAGGATGGATCCTTGCGGTACACTACTTTTAATGAGCTTGGGTGTAGATAAGTTATTTTTTACTCTGACTTGAAAGTGTCTGTTATTTAGGTATGAAATTAAAAGTTTGACAAGTGCGACAGGGACTTTTAGAGTGATCAATTTGTAAGCTAATCCACAGTGCCACACTTTATCAAAGGCCTTTTGGATGTCAAGAAAAATCGCTGCTGTGGGTGTCTTATTATTAAAACCAGAAGAAATGTACTCTACCACTCTCAGCAATTGATGAGTGGTGGAGTGTTTTGGCCGAAATCCAAACTGCTCCGGAATGATAATGTCATTTTCACTAAGGTGCGTGTTCAGTCTCTTAAGAATTATTTTCTCAGTAATTTTACTAAGTGTCGGTAACAAACTGATTGGTCTGTAGTTGGCTGGAATTGAGGCATCCTCACCAGGTTTATGGATCGCTATAATTATCGCTTCCTTCCATTCTTTGGGGAAATAATTTAGTTCTAGTATTTTATTTATTAAGATAGTCAAGTAAAATATTATATTTAAAGGTAGGTTTTTTACCGCGATATTCCTGATTTTGTCGTGCCCTGGGCTTTTACGGTTCTTAAGGTTTTTGATAATCTCTACTATCTCTTACGGGGTGGCTGGGTTAATCTCAGCTGTGACCGGGGAGTTCCTGAAATTGTTTAGAGTTTGCCTAACCATTCTTAGGGTATCCTGACACATTAAATCGTGGTTTGGTTCCAATTGCTTTTCGTAATGCCTAGCAAGCGCCTCTGCCTTTTCTTCGTCTGAGTACGCGATATTAACGCCATCTATTAGTGGCGGGAGTTTAATTTGAGGTTTTCTGAGTCTTTTAGCGAATTGCCAGAGCGATACGTCTTCCTGGCTAAGGGATTCGATTAATTCTTTATACTGTTGCTGCTTTTCTGCGACAATTTTTTCACTGACTTTACACGTGAGTCTATTAAGCTCCCTTTTAAGGGTAGGGTCTCTCTTAGTCTGCCATGTCTTACGCATTCTATTTCTCTGTTTAACTAACTGTTTGACATGGTGGGAAAGTGTTGGCATTTCTGGTGACTCACGGTGTGTTGTGGCAGAGGCAATAGCTCTCCTGATTTCTGTTGTGAGTGTGTGCGTGGCAGAGTCAATATCCGCCGAGCTCATAATGTTGGGTACTGCTAAGTGCGGCTCGAAAAGTGCTCTTTTGAATACGTTCCAGTTCACCCTCTCTTGTCCCAGAGAGGCTGGAAGGGAAGTGTTCAAATCGAATGTCACCAATACCGGTAGATGATCCGAGTCGAATTCATCCAGGGTATCAATTATGTGAGCGTATTCTATGTTTCTCGTTAGGACAAAGTCTATGAATGAGCCATTGGCACCTGAGAAGCAGGTTGGTCTAGACGGTGCAATGATGTCAGTGTTTGTTGTGTTTAGCAATCTATGTATCTGTGTACCGCGTATGTTGGCCCTCCTGCTGCCCCACGCTTGGTGGTGTGCATTGAAGTCACCCGCGAGTATTGTGTTTGGATATCGCGAGAAAAGCAGTTCCAGCTGCGCAGCTACATTTATACCACTCATGTTTTTGACGTATATTGAAGTTAGGATAAATGGGTTTACATTATTTATTTTAATTTTTATACTAGTATTTTCTATACCTTGAAGATTTATGTTGTTTATTTCATCCTGGGTAATATTACTTTTAATATATATTGCTGTTCCTCCATGGGGATTTCTAGCAGTTATATTTGAGCTAAGGGTATGATAGCTATTATAGTTTGCTATATTTAGTTTTTTGTTTTCTCTAACCTTAGTTTCCTGGATTAGCAGGGCATTTACATCATTTTCATTTAAGTAGCTCCTAAGTTCATTTATTCTTGGAGATATGCCGTTCGCATTCCACAATATTATTTTAAAACTTTCTTTTTGGGACCTATTCATGGCGGGTTTGTTTCTCACTGTTTTTATTAAATTCCGCGATTATTTTAAAAGCCTCAAAGGCCATTTGCATTGGATCGCTCTTTTTTTGAATTAACTCAGCGAGCTGCATCAACAGATGTTTTATATCGTCTAGGTTGAACATACTGATAAATCCTCTGACGAGGTTGAGGATTTCATCCATCTTTTCATCATTGGATTTACCAGCTGGTTCAGTCTCAGCTTCCATTTCCTCATTCTCAACTACAATTTCCTCAGTCTCAGCTACAATTTCCTCAGCCTCAACCGTGGTTTGATCTGTTTTGTGAGTATCCTTTTGGACCTCGGTAGTCTTTTGTTTTTTTCAGCCGATTTGTCTAACTGCTGTGTTTGCGCGAGTTCTTCGTCTCGGGCACGTTTAGTTTTCTGCCATTCCTGAACCTTTTTTTCTAATCTTCGTTTTGCTTCTCTTGCCTCTTTGGTAGCTTTATCAATTGCTATCCTTTGTTTTATGTCTTCATGAGCTATTCTCACTTCCACCACAGTCATTTCTCTGGAGGTCGGCGATTTAGGGGCCTGCTCTTGCACCGATCTGGTAGGTGCTGAAGTTTGAGTTTTTTTTAACCTGTGGCACAGAGTGCGAGGAGCCCTGATGGGGTGCCTGAGGGTTTAGACCGAGAGCCTTTTGCTTCCAAAGGGGTATCTGATTTTTGGGGGATGGGGCATACCCCGGTGCCTTTCCTCTGTTCCAGGGGTTCTTCGGGCATTGCCTGAAGTTCGTTGGGTGGTCTCCATTGCAGTTAGCACACGTTGCCTTCACCGTCCTTGGTCTTTGGCAGTCCCGTGTGAAGTGTTCTTCAGTACACTTATGGCACTTTGGTGGCATGCTGCAATTCTCAGAGGAATGATTGAACTGCTGGCACCGGTAGCAGATTTTTTTGAAGCCCCGTGCTCTGAAGGCCTCTACCTTCACAGCCAAGTATCCTAATCTTGTCAGTCTGTATATCCCCCCCGACCTCCCCTATGGGTGACCATGATTTCATATTTAATAAAATTATTGTAGAGTTCATCTAATTTAGAAATAACAAAACATTTAAAATGTTATATCTTGTATTCATCTTACATAGGTAACATTTTAAATCGCACGCATTTCATCCATTCTTTGTATTTTTATATAAAACTATTTTATTTTATTCACCAATAAATAAAACTTATTGAAATAGAAGTTATGAAAATGCGAATTCCAATATAAATTTCACTTGTAATACCAAATTTTTTTCCAATCACTCAGCCTCCATTGTCAAATACATACCTAAATAATTTTGAAAATCATGATCATGTTTTATTTCTTCCATGTCATGAACAGTGTGCAAATAAATGATTGCAAAAATCATCCGACTTCAGTGCTGTAAAATTAACATTGCAGCTTTGGATCAATATTCATATTTCTCGAAAAGAAAAAATTGACAAAACTTAAAGTTGCAGGGAATACTAAACAAAAACTCCGCTAACCAAAACACCGTGTACCCTACGTCATCGGCCCCGTCAATCGCATCATCGTCAGCAGTGGTTCCTTGTTGGTCGAATCGAAGTGGGTCTGGTGCTATTTATCCGCTCGTTTCCCGATGTCGTCATATGTGTTTTCTTTACAAGTAATCGATTTTGACAAATGCCTTGAAATATAAAATATGTTTATACTTTTATGTACTTAATTTCAACTACCTAAACGGCAAGACAATGAATTATACTTTAATGCCAATACCTTCACTCAAGCACAGAGCTCTTGTAAAAATATCAACTACTTTATTTAATCACGACAGAATTAAGGAATTAGTGGAAACACGCCCTTCTATATTTAATTCGTCAAACGATGTTAGAGTTTCATGCATTGCAAGAGCAAAAAAGGGATTGAAAAAAGTAGAAGATGAAGTATTAAAAAATGTACTAAAATTTCCAGTTCCTGTTCCAGATGTGATAAAAGAGGAATTATTGGGTTTTATTGAAGCCACTGGTTGGCAATTGCTGAAATGGAGAGAATATCATAACGGATGTGAAAGACTGACTGACTCTTTCAAAGAGAATTTTACCAAATTTTACTGGACAGCAGTTGGAACTATTGATAGAAAGAAATCGATAGCGATATATCTAAATGATGAAAGCGTAAATATTACTGTACGCTACAGATTGGCGTGTGAATATTGCTTAGAAGATTATATTAGAATCATAGGAAAACGATTTTATGGATGGGAAAATGGGGAATTTCTGCAAGAAATTTCGAAGTGGAAGGTACCTGCTGTCTTATTTTGGTCCTATTATGTAAAAGGAGAATTGCATCGGCTGAACGATACAATTAAAACATACTGCTCAGAATCCGGTCTCTCTTATGATATGACCCCTTATGAGTATATGTTTCGAAATTCTGTAAGCAATGGTAGTGTTAATGAAGTAGCAATTAGATATTTCTTTGAAAAGCTAACTCCTGAAGAACGTGAGGGAGTTACAATGCACTATGCAATGTATCTAGTAGAATTTGGTTATATTAAAGCAGATGATGGGGAGTGTTACGCAGATGTTGTGTGCTTTCTCTTGTCTAAGATGAACCAAGAGCAACAAAAATACATTTTGAAATGTTACCCATATGGTGTGTTACAGTGCTTTTTGATCTGGCCCAGGCAAACTTCTTTTATGGAGATAGCAAACTGTATATTTTGTCCTGAAGCTTGTTGGACTTGTGAAACAAAACTAATTTGGTCTTGTACTGTACCTGAGACGAGCTATTATGATATGATAAAAATAATTGCTTTTAACATTAAAAGTGATTCTAGGGATTTCAACTATCGAAAATTGCTCACAGAATTCTGGCAAAAAAGTCATAATTCTTATAAAAAATATGTGCTTGATAATTATGCCAAAGATTCTGTACTATCAGCTGTATTAAAGGTTGAAGATAAAGAAGATATTGAACTAGTTTTAAAAGATGCAGCAATTTCTCAAAAAAGAAATAAAAGGAAAAAGAAAAGATGCAGCAATTTCTCGAAAAAGAAATAAAAGGGAAAAGAAAAGATGCAGCAATTTCTAGAAAAAGAAATAACAGGAAAAATTTGTGAATAGCTGAATTTATAGTAATAGAGATATAATGATTAATGGTACTTGAGTTTTATTGACCTCTTAACAATGTCTATAGCCAAATCAGATGCTTACCAGTTTTGATGCTTTGTACTTTCAGAAGATGATATCATCATTTATACATACAATTCTTGTAATTTTTGGCCTAAGATGTCAATTGGTAAAAATATGAAATATTGAAAAGCAAACGAACATTTTAAAATTTAAATCATTGAAAGTAAACATATTTTTTAAATTTAGATTATAACATGACCCCTAAGCAAAAGCGACCCCTAAACAAAAGCTTGATAAAATTTAAATTAATAGCTGTAATTGAAATTCGAAAATGTAAACATAGGATTTCCAAAATTTTAAATTATTGAAATATAAACAGAAAGAAAGGATATTGTCGTTTTAATTTATTTAAATATGTATTTCCTTCAATCTGCTTTTGTTTGAAATTTAATCTATTGAAATGTAGAGAAGTTTAAAAAATTATAGAAAATTAAACAATTTTTAAGCATTCAAATTAGTGAAAGTAAACAGAAATGCTTTTAAATTTAAACTATTAAAATGCTTTTTAAAATTTAATTGATCAAAAAGTAAGCAAAGTTTTTTTTTAAATTTAAACTATCATTGAAACTCAAAACAATAAGAAAGAATATTTTTAATTCAAATTACTGAAAAATAAACAGAAGTATTTATATTAATTAAAAAAGGGTAAATAAACGATTTCTGAAATTTTAATTCGCTGCATTTTTTAAATGAGTCACTTTTATTATGCAATCTATGAATTTAAATTTCTATTTCTATTGATTTGTGTTTTACTCTTGTATGTGTTTCACATCGTCATGTTCTGGCAACCATGTACTTTCAGATTGAGGAAAGAAATCACTCCGAAATGGCAGGTGGCATTTTTTTAAAGTTGACAACACTGGCTCAGTAAACTATATAAGTATGATAAATTGAAAAACATACTATTTCAGTTTTTAACAAGGTTTCTGGATTTCTTTCATAACTGAAATGTTTGCACACATATGTAAATAGAACTGAACCTACAAGTATATCGAAGGACCATATTCAGCAAAGTTAAAACAAGAAAAGGGTGATTTTCAGAAACTGGAAAATCTTTGATGTTTGAAGTCCCAAGAATCTACTTGTACTTTAGTGAATTGCAATGGTGGTTATTTGTAGCTGAACCATTTGTTCTTCATCCTTGAAGTCATAGAACCTCTTTTCAAAAGAGGTTAATAGATCTGATATATATATATATATATATATTCTTTTTTTATCAAAGTCTGAGCATACTCTGCATTCAAAGTCAGAGGTCGATAATTGTTGTATTCATGGAAAAGAAAGATTTCATGTGGAGAAAAGTTATTAATGAAATGAGTCTAAACTGAGCTTACTAAAATGTGGTAAAGATGGAGTTTACCTTGCAGACACTGGTTTAAGTTGTTAAGATAGCACATATTACCCACCAGAAAAGTCAAATACCATGACCATTCTTCTCCTTTGAGAAAGGGACATTTATCAAGAAGTTCTTTTTTTTTCCCTTTAAAGCTTCAAGACTTTGAAACATCAGAATCTCTCAATTCCCTGTAACCAACCTATATGCTATATTAACCCTTTCGCGACGAACGGCACGCCCAGGTGCCAGATGCGAACATGCATTCAAGGACGAACGGCACTCACTCGGGCCAGAGGAAATTTTACCGCAAGCAGATAGTGGCACCTATAAGTGCCACTACGCAGAACGTTTTAATTTGTGAACTAGATGGCGTTACTTGTCCATGGAACTAACTTCAATGCATTTTGCAGAGGCATGACCATGGCAGAAGAGGATTGAATGAATTATTTCTCCATTTGGAGCGGTGAAAATCATTTTGTAACATAAACAAACAGAGCAATTCTCGTAGCATCAACAATTTTATAATTGAGTTTCGGTTTTTATTTTTATTTCAGCATTGTGATTTCGTTGGTGAATCATAGGAATATAAGAGAGTATTTTTTTTGTTTGGGTTTTAGAGGCAGTGAAATTATTCGTTTATTTCGGATAAAAGAATGGGAGCAAATAACAAGTATTTTGTATTCAGATTTGTATGAAAATTATACATCAAATAGAACATAAATATTTTTTTTATTCCTGTAAAAAGTAGATTTCTGTGTTGAATAGGTGATTTTTAGTGAATTTTTTTCGAGAGTTAGGCTTAGCGCAAAAAATGCGCCGTCCTTTTCGACCAGTTCGGAAGCGAAGCGTGTCGTCTTTTGGGCCGCGACAGCTCCGGAATGCCGCCGTCCCGAAAGGGTTAAAGTAGAAATTCCCCACCAATTTCGTCTTTTAATTCTGCTCTGTGTAGTTGGTAGAACTCTATTGAATTAATGTTCTTGCTTGTATCTTGTTGATATAAAATGTAAAATTTTTCTTTTCTCTTGAAAAGATTGTGATCTAACGTATGTTACCTTTGTGTGCCGTGGCTTGGTTACCCCTGTGTTAGACAATAGCACATTCTATGTTGCATGTACTATCTATTTCAAGGAAAACGTGCAATACCTACTATATGCCAGACACAAAATTTCCACTTACTAATGGGAAATAGATTTTTTCCCATGGCGAGTAAAAAAAATGTGTTTATTATATGATTTTTTAAATATTTTTCCCATCATAGGAAATGCTACAATGTTTGTGAAAATTAAAAATAATTTTCAATGATTTGTCCACTCACAGCATTGTAATTCATTGCTCAGCTTTGCATTATCACATATATTTTAATTATAATAACAACCATAAAATACATGCTCCTCTGATATGCCACTTTAATTGGCAATGTACGAGTAATGACATTTTGGTTGTATAGCTTCATTTACACTTTGTTCAGAGCTGTTCTAAACTATCAAATAATCAGCTAAAACTAGTGAATTTTTTTTAAGCATCAAAGAATTCTTTAGATATAAACCACCTTTGCTTTTTAAAGAACATGTTGAAGAATCTTCAGAATGAAAAATGTTGTCGAAAATTAATGAGCTTTGTTGACATAACTTTGTTGAGCTTACATTGTAGCATTGTTGAGCTTATACATTATAAGCTTTATTGACAGTTATAACTAACATAGTACTGCTGTACTATGCCCCATAGCAGAAAGTAGGGTGATGGGCGACTTATATCACAGATAGATTTATAACCTCTGCAGACAAATTGTGAGTTGAATTTAAGAAAATGTTGCCAAACTATATCTGCAGAACAGCTACCTATCACCTGTCCCATCCCCAGATAATCTGCAAAATAAACACTTAAGTATTGTAACCTATGTCATGCTTAATATCCCTCCCCCATTTTTTATTCTTTTTCTTTTATCCCATAGTTTGACGTGAACTCCCCTTTCTTTGCTCAAATAGATTCTCCCCAAAATAGCTTGTATTAATTCCTAATTTCTTCTCAATATTCTCCTCTCTTTTTCAGTGAAATCTCTTTAACATCTACAAACTTTGATTTTATCGAAAAATTCGTGATCTTAATTAAAATTTCACCTAAACCAAGTCCGCAAATTGAAAACCCAAGTCTGCGGATTGATAAACTCACAATGCACACTGATTGCAAATGACATAGCCAAACAAATGAATGATTTACATGTAAAGAAATAGGAATAAAAACTCATTACAGATATTTTACTTAGTTATAGACTGGAGTTCCTGATTACATATGCATTTCCCTCAAACAGAATTCATATCGTACAAAAAAATTTTTGTTATGCCAAATTAGTTTTCAATTGTTTAAATATTCATAATAACAAATTTTGCTTCATAATAAATTTTAAAATATTATAATTCATATGAAAGAATTTTTTTAATGCATTGCTTATATGATGTGAACGAGCCTGCAATGTATTTGGGAAGTACTTTATGCCATGCTCGCTGCAGAAAGAGGATGGTAGATTCAAAAACCAAACTTTTCCGAACTGAAGAGTCAGTATCATTACATTGTGTAGTGTTGTTTCATTTTGGCCTACATATGTTCAGTCTATAAATGATCATACGAAAAATACACGATCATGTAGAAAATTTATTTATTGTAATTATAGCTAATTAGCTATAATTACAATAAATAAACTGCTGCTTGAAAGACAACAACTTACAAAACTATATTCATAATGTCCAATAAAATGCCGAAAAAAGTTATTGAAATATCGCAGTTGTGATGATTTAAAAATTACAGTGTATGTGATTAAAAGATAAAAATAGGAATATAAATTAATAAAAATCAAGAATTATTAGCAATAAATATTAATTTAAACAGAAATTTGTTTGGTCTCCTTAACTATAAAAGAAAAGCAATAAATTATTGCAAATGGTACTTCAATTGGATGGGAAAGTCAAGAATAAAAAGATCGATACGAGAAAACGTAAAAGCAAAGAGGGGAGGGGGGGGTAAGCAATATCGGAAATAATCGGTGATATTACTAAAAATTAAATATGAAAAATATTGAATGATTAAATTATTTTGTGTCAAAAACCCAAACCACTTGACTCACCTAAGGTATGAGCAGCAATTTGAGTGGCCGCAAAAATTATTTTGTGTCAAACACCTGTCTGTTTTATAATGAAAAACATTGGTACAATTTTAAACAAGACAGTAAAATGAATAGTGATTATAAATGTTTAAAAAAATAATCTGTAAATTTGGAAAAGTTTTAAGAAATGGAAAAAATGGATGAAACTGATAATAGCTTAAAGATAAACTTTAGAAAAGACTAAGAAAATGACCAGAAATATGTTTTTAAAATGTAATAAATACCAAAAATGAGAAGATAGCAATTATAAATGCATGTCAATAATTAGTATTGCTAAAAAATATAAATATTTCTATGAATTTTTGCTTGCATTATTTTCAGATATAAGTAATATGTTTTATATTTTATTGTAAATTTTTTGAATCTCCCTTGATATTTCAAGCTATTTCTCAAACATATAATTAATGAAATAAAGGGTTATTCTCTTAAATTAATTAAAAACAATGAGAATTGCTTATATAGTCATTTTGATAGCATAAACTAAAATTTGATTTATGTGCATCTGTACTTGCATGTCTATACTTTTAATTACATATTAATTTACTTTTCACTTTAATAAATGTAATTTAAATGATCATTAAAATTTAAAATAATAAACAAATGTATGTAAAATTTAAAATATATAAAAATACACAAAAAAAGACCAATTTTGAAGACAACTAATGAAGAATACGAAAGCCAAAACAATTTACAAGCTGCAGATAAATTTTCAAACCCTCAATCTTCATCACAGATCAGCTAGAAACATTCTGCTACTGTGGTACTATGTACTTATAGTACTGCTGTATATGTTTTTGATAGTCTAGTTTGGCATTAAAGAAATTGAAGTTTTGAACAAGTATATTTGCTATCTAGAAGACAAAAGTGATTGAATAGATTATACTTTTGCTGAATGGACAGAATGTAAGCTCATTTTGTCTTTGATAAATTTCAACAAAGCATTGTTAAAAGTCAAAATATTCTCACAGACTGCTGTTAAAAACTAAATTAGTAAAAAATCTTCATATAAATACATACAATAAAATTTGGGAGTCAACTGTTTTGAAGGCAAAAAACAGTCTTCTGTTTTAAGACAAACAAACAAGAAGTGCAACTTTTTAATTATTCAAGAAAGTTCAGCATTGTACCAAACTTGTTTGAATTGCTAGAAGTCTCTTAATAAAGACATTTTTGTATATTTTATGTCCTATTTTAATACAAAGATTTTCTTCATTGGTAAAACATTTGTGTACGAGTTAACATGACATAAATACACCAACGGCTTTTAATAGTAAGATAAGTTATAGATAATAGGACCTGAAATCAAATTATACAGTTTGCATTTTATCATGAATTAAAACACACTTAGTTATTCAAATTTCCACTCTTCAATCAAATCTTATCTGAAATTCTAATAGAAAAAACATAACCAGTGAATTTGCATAATCTTTTAAAACATCTTTAAATTAATAATGATACATAGGATGTGGATTGGAAAATTCTACCTGAAATGGAAAATTAAAAAAAGGACTTAATTATAAGTATTTTTTTTAATATTTTTATAAATTTAATAATATATTTCTTATACTTTCAATAATCTAAACGATTTATTTTTCTTTTTATTACTAATTTATTTTTTTTTATATATAATGTTTTTATATTGCAATAAACAAAACTGCTGCTGTGCGAATAAAACTTTTTAATCCTTCCTTAAAGAAATCAAGCATATGAAAGTTATATATTTAATAATTTATTTCTTACACCTGTAATAAACAGTAAATTATTTATGATTTAGAAAGGGTTTAGCAACTGTTATGTATTTTCAATTTATTATTTCTTTTGTGCATTGTTTTAAATTTAAGAATTAAAAAAATATTTTGGAACACCTTTAGTATGTGGAATATTGGCATTATCTGCCATTTTTTTGGTGAACCAAAATGTCACCACAGAGGATGGTGTTTGAAAAGTGATTACAAATGCCATGCTAGACTTAGTGTATAAAAAATTAAAAAACATATATAAAATTAAAAAATGTAAATATCATACAAAATTGAAAGGTAGCATGTCAATACTGTAAAAATTAATAAAATAATGTAGAAATAGAAAATTGACGAACAGTTGATCCATAGCAATTCAAACATAGACCTATGACCACTTCATGGTCTTACCTTGCTACTCTTGTCCGCTAAATAAACATCACAAAATATGGCCCGCCTGTCTGTCACAGGTCACACGTAGCAAAAGCTGCAACAGTTAATCCACAGCAATTTGACCATGAACCTACAACCGCTTCGTGGCCTTACTTCGCTATGCTCATCTGCTAAAAATACATTACAAAATCCAGTCTCTGGTTATCAGAGGTCACACATAGCAAAAGCTGTTTGTGCAACAGGTATTCCATGGCTCATAGGGTAGCATAAAAATATAATCTCAATGAAAATAATTCTAAAATACAAAAATGAAAGATAGCACATGTCAAAACTATAAAATTGGAAATTTCCATCTTAAGTTCTTCACATGGCTTCCTTTTGGGCGCGGTAGCCCATTGGTTAGTGCGCTGGAGTTGCACTCGGTAGGCCCGGGTTCGATTCCAGCCACTTTGGCAGTGGCTGGAAAACTGCCGCCGTGTTCACGCGGAGTACGATCACGTTAAACATGTGGGTCCGTAAGTCCTTCCGAGAGGTCGGTGGTAGGGGAAGGAGGGTACGGTCCCTGTGGATGCCTCCCGCACTGGGTTCCGGTCTAAATTGGGTGGCACTTCCCGGCCGTCCAAACAGTTACCTTACACCTTTCTGGTAGGTCGGACGGTCTGGGTCTCAACAACAAAAAACAACATGGCTTCCTTTTTTTCCAAGCAATCTCTCTAACATATTCCAAAAATTGATTAGAACAATCAATTCCTTGTCCCAATAAAACATTCCGAAACTTGGCTACAACACTATAAACTAAAACCGAAACAGAAGCTATGCTTAAATTAAAATAAAAAAATGAAAATTCAATTCATTTAATTATAAGCCATGCTTAACATCAAAATCATAATAAAAAATACAACAAATAATACAACCAGATTTAATGACATATTCAAAACTTTTAAGAAACTCACTTCAGTTAATGTAAAAAGAACTGTTAGAAGTTCCAAATGGAAAGCTAGGAGAGTTTGCCAGAAATCGCCACATTCGCCAATTCATTGGCAAGTGAAATGCAAATTCCGTGTACTAAATCTGTACCAATATTTTTCTATTGATTTTATAAAATATTTTTCTATAGATAAAATATAATTATTTTATATCTTTTCAAAAGCACAGGTACTCAATGGAAATATTAAATTGCAGCTGCTGACTTCAAATATATGTATTCCAAGTTTTTGTGCATAGAATATTTTTATATATTTCTAAATATACATACATTTTTAACCATATTATTTAATATGTATGTGGTTGTAGCTCTAATGTAAGAATAAGTACTTTTAAAGGTCACTGGACATATTATTTTAACTTAAATGTAATATTTATGAGTAAGTTAAAAATTTTCCATCTGAAAATTTATCGGAAAACCCACATTTCTAATGATATATATTGGAAAAGAAATATGTCCACCTTAAATATTTTTAGTGTGATTTTAATGCATATACTTTTTACAATTATTATACATGAAATCAATTGACATTTATTTGTCAAAAGCTAGGCATGAATTCTTGTGATTTTAAAATTTATACTATATGTCGAAATAAACAAGTACAAAAGTTCCAAGCATTTAATCAAGAAATTATTAACCTTGTTATTGCTGGCAAAAATTTTGCCATTTTATTGTATTTCAAAATAAATTCCTTGCAAAGTAACATTTACACTAGTTATTTTCACTTTGTTTAAACCTTTTTATTTTATTTGAAACATTTATTTCTCAAGATTAATTATAGATAGAACTTAGATAATAACAGATATGGATCCAGTATCAAAATCTGGATGAGGTAGTGGGTTTACTAAGATTTTTCACTTCTAGTGTCATTTCCACTTGTAGTTCAAATATATTTTTTTAAACATCTATTTCTCAGGATTGTCTAGATAGCACTTAGATGATGACTTATGGATTCAGCATCGAGTTCCAGAGGGAGTGAGGCAGACATCACTAAGAATTTCATTTTCTATTCTGGACAATTCATTTCTGGTTTTTGCTGAAAATTCATATGATTGTACACTGACTTCCAAAATTAAGCACTCAATTCAAATTTTCATTTTACGAAAGCATATTTGAATTTGAGTGGCTGAAATTTGCTGCGGATGTATATGGCAGTATGCAAATATTGTATGTTACAGCCAATCATGATTGACTGTCCAGATATATGCTAATTAGGCAGTCATTGAAGATGCCAGCATTCTGAAGGGTTTGAGGAGGTGCATTTAAATGCTGATACGAAGTGTTTATAACTTTTATAGGATTATTTTTTATGATATTTGTGTTTCTAAGGCTGAAAGAAGACGAAGACAGATAGTGAGCACTGTCATGCTGTCGGATGCATTGAAGCAGGACAGTCAATCAAAGCTGTCACTATTTTCTTTGACGTTGATCATTCGGAAATTTCTCGATTAGGGAAACAATTCCAAACAAGTCAAACAGTTGTCCAGAGACCTGTGCCCGGTCGTACAAGGGTTACCACCCCTTCTGATGATCGGTATATTGCTATAGTAGCCAAGTGGAATCAACAAGCGACCTCCACAACTGTTACATCCATGGCTGCAGCAGCACTTGGTAAGACAATATCTGCCAGTACTGTGCGCCGAAGGCTCCATGTGAAGGGACTGTATGTCCGAGTACCACATTTTTATGTTCCACTAGCCGTCCAAGCCAAAGGGGCGAGATTAAAGTTGTGTCGTCAACATGTTAATTAGACTTTCTCAGATTGGTGCAACGTCTTGTTCATGGACGCGTCCAGATTTACCCTGGAATCAGATGATAAGCACGTAAGGATCTGGATAGAACGAGACACACACAATCAGGCCAAGAACATCATCAAACATTATGCATTCAGAGGTGGCAGCGTCATTGTGTGGGCTGGAATTTCAATGGGATATGGCACAGAACTGCACATCTCTAAAGGCGGTTCTATGATGGTTGCGCGGTGTTGGGAATGAATTCCTAGACCCCATTGCGAGACTCTACGCTGCAGCAATCAGTCCTGATTTCCTCCTTATGAACAATAATGCCCATCCCCATCGAGCTAACATCGTTGACGAACACCTGAAAAGTGAGGACATTTCTCGTATGGAGTGGCGGCGGAGCCATTGGGCAAGGGAGGACAATTTCCCCCTTTGAGATTCTGAACTGGGAGCAATGCCCCCCCCCCCCTAAAAATTAAATATATATATACTGCTGAAATTTATAGTTGTCCCCACAAAAAATAATAAAGCACATAAAAAAAAATTGAGATTAAATAATAATTGAGATTGATTGGCAGCGCTTGCAACACAGAGTTCTGCGCATGTGTCAATCCGGATATAAAAAGGCTGATATGCCAGCTGGATGACAGACCATTCCACATTCCATGCCAGATTCAGATTCTGCTAAAAATTCCTGAATCAACAGGTCTGCAGAATTTCAGTTTCGCATAACGATTTAACTTATCATGTTTGTATGCCAAGTTGGCATATATTTCTTATGATTTCTTCTGTTTTTAATGTTTACCATTGTTAAAATAAAATATAGGTCCTGAATTGTGTGCTGTATTTCATGAGCCTAAATCCTTTCGAATGAGAGAATGTTGATATGTATTGTGTGTGATGATGGAAGGTACCTAGGAAAATACGATTTTTAAAAATCATTTATTTTATTTTGGAAGATTATACAGTATTTATTAATAGATTAATAGAATGCGGTTTATTTCGTTTGAATTGGACTACAAACAACTGTTATCACATTTGAAACATTTACATGTAACTTTTACAGTCGCTCTACCAGGCAGTCGGCACAAGCTATTAGTACATACTACTGACGTATATTGCAGATGGCAATGCACAGATGTTGCAGATATAAAACTTTTTTTTTTTTTTTTACATTTTCTACTAGAATTGTTTTATAATATAGCCTAAAGGTTATAGGGGGGACATTCCGAGGGTATTATGGTTTAATTCCAACTGTTCTATTAATAACCTTGAAATCTGCCATGCAGATGCAGATTACTGGTCCAATAACAATAGATAATTTTTATTTAAGGGAGAGCGTGGGAAAAAAATATATTAAAACAAATGTTATGGGTTTTCAAATGAAATGGTACATTGAGACCTAAAGAAATTTTGCATTCTTTATGAATCAGGATTTTTTTTTTTTGTATCCTCCTCAAACATTTTTAATTTCTACTCCCCCCCCCCCCATCCAATTTTTTGTTATCCCCTTTCTCTATCAACTGAAATGCCCATTATTTTCCTGTATTTGTGTTGGGTTCATATATCGGTAAAGTTTTCAGATGAGTCAGTTGAGCACTTTTCTCACAAGTGGGGAAAAGCAAAATCTTTTGTTTTTTAGTGACTCTTCCCCCCTAGTGATTGCAATAATTAGAAAATTTGCATTTTTCTCTGACTGGATACATCCAATTATTTGATACGCATTTGAATATTCTCATTATTTTATAATTTCCACTACTCCACCATTCTATTACATACTTATTTTGTTTGATATTGTGAAAAATTCCTTCAATAATGATAAATAAATAATTATTTCATGCATAACTTTTCATTATGAAACGGATAACACAAATTTTAGAACATTAGCTTGAACCATACTTGAGATTTTTTCAAATTAATTTATCATAAAAAATATATATCAAAAAGTAGCAGTAAATAATACCAAATGTATTTATTCACTTTTCCTATATAATATTATGCAAAAAATCCATAACTTCATTCTTGTGGATCTCATTCACTAGAGAAGATACTTTTTTGTAATAGTTTTGTATTTTGACACCAAGCAATTCCCCAATAGTTGGGACATTAATTGTCAATTGCATTTTGCATGTGAGTATGAATAAGCCATTCTGTTTTGATTAATAAGTTGCCAAAGCACCACATTTCAATTTATGTATCATTAATTCAATGTCAAAAGCATGTGGATCTTGTACATGCTTATATTGTTGCGAAAGAAGTAATGTCTTTGCATTATGTAGGGAAAGTCATAGGCTACCCATATCAGATTTTTTTATTGTATGGGGTTGTGTGGATGTTTCAGTAAAATGTTTTATTTTCAATAATATACTCTATTTCTTTTTTGTAGTGTACTGGAATAATTTAATTTTGCTTTAGTTTCCCATCCCACATTTTATTCTTTTCCACAACTAACAAAAAAATTAAATCTTGCTCTTTTTTACCTTAGTCTAGATGGGCAAAATTTCTGATACTATAAGCTAATAATTTTATTGTATTTTTAGCATCCACAGCCCATGCATATTTTATTGCCCCCCCCCCCTCCCTTTTGTATTATCAATGAGAAGCAACTGCATTTTCTTTTGTATTTAGGTTTGATTAATCCCTTAAAAGTAATTCCGTAGTTTTCAAAAACCTTACTTTTTAAAAAAAAAAAAAAAAAAATTATATATATATATATAATAGTTTGAAAGTCCAATGATAGAAAAGTGAGAAGCTGCAACTCGATAAACCTAACTATATAACAAACCTATAAAATAAAAGTATAAAATGTTAATCAATCAAATGTAAAAAAATACAAATTTCGAGTCATTAAGTTAAAGATAATCAACAAATGTCAATGGTATGGAATCGATAATAGAAAAACATATAAAATCCAAGCATTAATGCTATACACGTGGACAAGGGCTAGGCCTAAATAATAAATATTTATATATATATATATATTTATCACCCTTTTCCCTTGCAGAAATTAAAAAATAAAAAAAATTATATTTTTTCTACATCTTTATGCACTTTTTCGTTTGACACCCCAACTCCATTCCTTTGACTGCTTTATTTTTTGACAGACTAATTTTTTCCCTTTACACCTTCCCCAGAATTTAAATGCTTGAATACAATTATTTTTTATTGTTATTGGGCCGCTAACCTACATCTCAAATTTATGAAGCTCTATCTCACGAATGGTACCTTAGAAAGATACGTGTTTTTGGAAAAATAGTAGAACCCTCTAGATAGACTCTCCCTTTAATTAACATTGATCTCATCAGATTATTATTCTTATTAAATTAAAGACCCTCTATCACAAAAGATCACAGAACTCATCAGTACTCCATTATCCTAGGAAGTTCAACAGAAATAAATATTTTGTTCACTGACACCAACAATGTTCAAGGAACTTGTTAGTGTAAACCCTATGTATTTATGAAGTTATTTATCTTGCCTTTCTAAAAAGAAATACATATTTTAGAAACTTAAGAGTTTTTGAAAAAAATAAGTACTTGTATTTTCAAGTAGGAGTATTTTTTTCAAGTATGGTAAACTTCCAGTAATCCAGCATACAATGGTTCAGCATGTTCGATAATCCGTCACGCCTCTCGAATGCCATTCGGGTTCATTGGGCAGTACTGAGGTACATTTACTGTAATGAACTAAATGATTTTTCATGCATATTTCTATTCATAAAAACTTACTTTTCAGTTTTTAAATTAGTTTACATGTTTTTCACTATACAGGGTGTCCCAAAAAGATTGAAACACGCTTTAATTCTTTACCTGTTGGAGATAAGTGGGCAATATAAATTGCAAAAATGTTGAAAGTTAGGTAAGAAATAAGACTACATTAATGAAATAGTCCTCCCATTAATTTTCAAAAAGTTACACTTTTTTAATTTTTATACGACCCCCTTAGACAAATTTGGTCAATCAGAAAATTTTTATTTTTAATGCAACAAAATCTTTAAAAACACCTACATATCTGTATCTTTAAAATCAACTGAATTATGATAAAGGAAAAAATCTGACTTATGCCACTTTTCTGTACCATGTGAAAAGCTGTTTCATTAGTGAAAATAAGGATCATAAACAAATTGATGATGGAAATTTTTTAGATCAAAAATATGTTAATGTGTGTCAAAATCTTTTATCACAAATGCACCTAAATAAAGCATTACACAGACAGAGATCGTATAAAGCAGTGGTACTCACTACGTGGTTGGGTATCCTATGTATTATCATCCAGTTTTATCTTTTATGTGATATGTCACAAATTTACATTTATTTGATATATGGTCCCCATTCACAATGATCAATTTTCAATTAAATATAACTCGTTCATTTTCAAAAATAGAGATATGGGATTTTTTTTAATGATCTTGTTGCATTAAAAATAAAAAATTTCTGATTGACCAAATTTGTCTAAGGGGTTCATATAAAAATTTAAAAAATGTAACTTTTTGAAAATTAATGGGAGGACTATTTCATTAAGGTAGTCTTATTTCCTACCTTACTTTCAACATTTTTGCAATTTACATTGCCTACTTATCTCCAACAGGTAAAGAATTAAAGTGTGTTTCAATCTTTTTGGGACACCCTGTATAGTAAAATCCAGTTTATCGAAAACCAAGACTGTCCAATTTGTCCTAAGACTTGAGCAGCTGTTTGAACAGCAGGGTATAATATAATCCAATCTGTGTAACATTTCAGGCAAATAAATACATTTAGTGTCCATTAGTCTGTTTTAAATTTATTTTTTCCATTCTATATCCTGTAAGGCATAAACATCCCATAAGCATCATTTGAACTCCCGAAAGCCACTTCTTGACAGATTTTAAAACTATGTTCATAACATTAAATAAAGCATTTTAGATTTTCATTCCCTTTCAAAGCCGTACTTCATATTTAATTTACACTTCTATTAGACATGCATAGTTACAGTAATGCAGGAATTATAAATACTACATGTGCTGAAATCAAATAATGAATTCATAACTATAAAACAGCTTAAAACAATAACGTTCACCCTTTTTGGAAATATTTCAGACAACTTTAGTATTATATCTGCACCAAAAAGGCACTTTCTATAAGTGAAATGGGAGAAATCTTACTTCATGACGCACAGATTTTGGAACAAATTCGTTATAAAAAATTTTGGTGAAATTCGTCATTTTTTTTTTACCGCCAAAAATAGCGCCAATGCATACAGTGTTTGAAAAGTCCTAACGGATACCATGTTGGACTTTGTGCATAACAAATATAAACTATATATTTAAAAATGAATAAAAAGCTAATACATAAATAAGTATAAAATAATGTTAAAGTATTAAAAAAAGTTGATACTTAGAAAAATGATTGTACTTAACGAAATAAAATAATGTTAAAGTATTAAAAAAATGATGGTACTTAGAAAAAAAATTGTACTTTAATAAAATTTTCGAAGAACGATACTTTGAAAAAAAATTGTAAAAACTAATACATAAAAGTATAAAATATTGTTAAAGTATTAAAAAAGATGGTACTTAGAGAGAAGATTGTACTTTAATGAAATTTAATGAAATAAAATCATGTTAAAGTATCAAAAAAAGATGGTACTTAGAAAATAGATTGTACTTTAACGAAATTTAATGAAATAAAATAAAATATTAAAAAAAGATTGTACTTTAACGAAATTTCAAAAGAACAATACTTGGAAAAAATTTTGTACTTTAAAGCAATTTAAAAAAAAAATGATACTTAGAAAATATATTGCACTGTAACAAAATTTCAAAAAATCTATAGAAAAAATGTTGAGCTTTAAAGAAATTTAAAAAAAACTATATGTCTCACGTAGCAATGGCTGTTTATGCGACAACTATGCAGACGTAACATGAAAATCATAAAATTTAATACAGTCAAGAAATTAAATAGCTATCCATAATTAGACTTCTTTTAGTTTGGAAATTTGATTGTTTAATTGTTTGGACATAAACTGAATTGCACAATCGCACTGTGTATGTAGAAATAATTAAAAAATAACCATTTTGAGATTTATGCCAAATGACAAATTTTTAAGGAACATATTTATTAGTTTCACGAAAAAAGCGATCGTGATCTCAATTTATATTACACATGGCCATAAATCCCCTCTTTGACATGCCTTGATTACCATGTATGCGGATGTAAATTTACATTGGTCTAGACAGAAAGGCAATTTTCCATGGAAAACTATGCAAATTCTGCAATCCATAGTACAAGGTTGTATCCCATAGAAACTACGGATAATCTGTAGTAATCAGCATCTCTGCTCTTGTGTAGAGCAGTAGGAATCGTCATTAGTGAGCCTGATTTTCACAATCACGAGCGAATGGATCACCAGAATGAGAAAACTCCGATCTCGAAATTAGTGTCTGTTTTCAAATTAATGACCAATTTTTGTTTTAATGACTCTTTCAGAACTTCTGCAAACATCATGATTGAAAATTTCTTCTTTTTCCTTTTACAAAATCAATGCGTAAAAATATGCTTTACTTAGTTTTCAAAGTGTATTTTCCTATTTTACAGCATGAAATACATATATAGAGGCCTTATCTCGATCTCTAATTATAACAGAGAGTTCTTTGTATACCAAGTTTATTATAGTGGAGTTTGACTGTTACAGCATATATCTGAAGATACATTGGATCGGATCCTCCATTTCAGTGCTACTAAGATCAACTAATTCTAAGTCAGGAAGACGAAATTAGCCTATTTCATCTTTTTGACTTTAGGGTCTAATACTGAAGAAGGGGATCCAATATATTCTCAAAACATTGCATTACATATTAATTTATGCTAAGTTTCTCTTAAGGCTTTATAGATTTTAAGAAACTTTATAGATGTTAAGTTTTTCTCTGGCTTTATAGATTTTAAAGATTTGTAAGCCTGATACTACTTTCTTATTAAAAAATATGCCCTTTTTTAGGTCTAGAGTAAACATTAGATATATACATTCAATATAACTCATTAAATAAATCCTATTTGACACACCTCTTTTATCTACATGAGCATGAGTAATAACATTTATTTTCCCCCCATGAGAACTATTCAAATTGTTTTCTTCATAAAATACTATTCTATCACATTTTTCAAATATATGGCTTTAATCAGAAGGCATAGAGAGAGGACTATTTAATTGGGTAGTTTTATTAAAATTTTTCTGGCACCTTCAGTTTCTCACCAGTATAGTTCTAGCATAGTTTACAAGTGATTTTAACTAGCATGAGTATGAAGATGTTTAGTCCAACGATCTCTGCGATTGAAACCTTTCTGACACACCTCACACGTAAATAGTTTTTTGTCAGTGTGAGTACGAATATGAGCATTTAATTTATTCCTTAGAGAAAATCTTTTCTGACACACTTCACACACAAATGGTTTTTCACCAGTATGAATAAGCTTATGTATATTCAAAATACTACTTTTATGAAAACTTTTCTGGCACACTTCACAAGTGAATGGTTTTTCACCAGTATGAGTACGCATATGTATTCCCAAGTCATAATTTTTATTAAAACCCTTCTGACATATGACACAAATAAATGGTTTTTCACCTGTATGTATACGAATGTGTTCAGTCAAATGAGATTTTGCGTAAAATCCTTTCTGGCACACCTCACAAAAGAACAATTTTTCACCAGTATGAGTACGATTATGTTGCTTTAAACCTGTTTTGTTATTAAAACGCTTCTGGCAAATCTCACAGAAAAATGGATTTTCATCAGTATGAGTTCGGAAATGGGTTTTTAAATCACTATTTTTAGTAAAATTTTTCTGGCACACTTCACAACTGAATGGTTTTTCATCAGTATGTATAAGGACATGTTCAGTAAAATGTTTTTTCCGACTAAATTTTGCCAAGCACACCTCACAAATAAATGGTTTCTCACCAGTATGAGTATCGGCATGCCTTTTCAAATCATATTTTTTATTAAAACCTTTCTGACATACCACACAAATGAAAGGTTTTTTACCAGTATGTATACGGACATGTTCTGTTAAGTGAGATGCTCGGTAAAATCCTTTTTGACACACCTCACAATTAAATGGTTTTTCACCAGTATGAAAATAAGCATGTATTTTCAAATCATATTTATTATTAAAACCTTTCTGGCATACCAAACAAATGAATGGTTTTTTAGCAATATGTATACGGACATGTTCTGTTAAGTGAGATACTCGGTAAAATCCTTTTTGACACACCTCACAAATAAAGGGTTTTTCACCAGTATGAGTACGAATGTGTTCAATCAAGTGAGATTTTTCATAATATCCTTTCTGGCACACATTGCAAATAAATGATTTTTCATCAGTATGAATACGATTGTGTTTTTTTAAACTACTACTGTTATTATAATGTTTCTGGCAAATCTCACAAAAGAATGGATTTTCACCAGTATGAGTATAGTAATGTATTTTTAAGTCCTTTTTATTAATAAAACTTTTCTGGCAAACTTCACAAATTAAAGGTTTAACACTAGTATGTAGATGGATATATTCAGTCAACTGAGACATTTTATTATATCCTTCCTGGCACATGTCACAAATGAATGGTTTTCCACCAATGCAAGTATGGCTATGTTTATTGAAACCACACAATAGTTATTAAAACTTTTCTGGCACACTTCACAAATATTTTTAGTACTTTTATTTGTTCGTCAGTTTTTCCGCAATATAAACTGATACGAATATATGATTAGCCAAATGACCACAGAATCACCATAAATACAGAGATGATTAATCCACTTATTGTTATTATTGAATAGTTTTTAGCACACAAATGCTTTTCCATCCTTTATCATAAGGATGGAAAACTCGCTTATATTAAATGTTTTAAACACAGTCAACTCACTTATATTGAATGTTTTAAACACATGTTAAAATTCTCTGGAAAAAATTATTTTTAAAACACATCTGCGTAACTGAATGGCAATTCATAGAGTAATTATTACATTCAGAACTTGCTGAACTTCTGTAATTGTATGTTATGTCATCAAAGAAAATTTCTATTACTGTTAACTGCTTGTCAGCAATACATGAAAGATTAAATCACAGAATACTATATTACTATCACAGAATACTATATTACAGAATACTATAATAGTCTGTGGATTAAATTTTCAAAGCTGTTTAGAATCAGTCGGATCACAGAAAATATGAATCATGTGTCGGAACGAGTAATTTTTTTTTTTTCTGGCCAATGATTCCCACCTGACGTCACACGTGCTCTGTCGTCTGCTTCGGATGGATTTGTAGGACACCGACCCTGTAGGATTGACAGTTATAAAACACATCTTTATGTAGATTTACCGATAATCCCTTGAACCCATGATTAGTATTGAAGTAAATAATTAATTACAGTGAAAAATATATTATCCATTTTTATCTTTAATATCAATCATCCAGTTAACAAGCACTGAAATGTTTTTGTTTGATTAGAAATTCAACTGTATACATTTTTAATTCAATATTGTTGCAATGTCTCCTTTGGAATCGTGGGTGTACTCTCGGGATATAAGTCCAAATTTTTCCGGATAACGAACACATTTATTTAAAAAGCACAGCGCAAACAGGAACACTCTACAGCAAATAGCTCATTAAGATCACTCAACAACTGTCAAATACAATAAAATAGCAATTAAATTTCCACTCATTTCACGAAACAGAAGATACTAGTATCAAAATATTGACATATCTCACAATGTAATGCAGCTCATATACAATCACGTAAACTGCTCTGCAACTGAGTGATGACTCCTTTTATATACACTCCGTAGAAACTTCCAGAAGATGCTCGTATCTCGAAAAATGTTTATTCTTTTAAAAGGTTCGAGTACAATTGAGAAGTCGCCAAATGGGCGATAAATCTGGCAACCCCGCTTCGAAATTCAACATATAGCAATCCTAGATTTGTGGCATAGGTATTTCTGTCTGTAAAGGGTTTCCTCCTTCTGGTTCTCAAAAGAGACTCCAGTACAGTATTTTACACATTAGTAACAATATACTAAAGTCATAGCAGTAAATGTAATGATCGGCAACTACTGTATTAGGAATTTATGTTCCCTGCTTGCTATACGTAATCCCCGTATATGTGCACACATAGTTTAAACTGGCAATTTTTTTCTAAAATTATTTTAGCATTTTCGCCAAAGTGCCAGTCTTGATTTTAATATTGTTGGGAAATAGATATAATACTAGCCGAATACCTGTTGAAAATCAACAGTCTCGCAATAAGCAACTTCTTAATAATATAAATGTTTGAATAACTCGCGTTACACATTTATTCGGCAAATCGAATATTTTGATGT